>QLTV01001207.1:738563-770680 GCA_003457575.1 Thermophis baileyi | reverse complement strand
GAGTGAGAGGGAGAAAGAGAGTGAAAGGAAGAGAAAGAGAAAAAAAGAGAGAGAGAGAGAGAGAGAGAGAGAGAGAGAGAGAGAAAGAGAAAGAAAGAAAGAAAGAAAGAAAGAAAGAAAGAAAGAAAGAAAGAAAGAAAGAAAGAAAGAAAGAAAGAAAGAAAGAAAGAAAGAAAGAAAGAAAGAAAGAAAGAAAGAAAGAAAGAAAGAAAATTAAAAGCTTGTTCAGAAGCTGGCTGTTTTGGCAAGAAGTGGGCAGAGCACTTTGGAGAAAGCTCTACCTACCACACTCCTAGATGCCTGTTTTCTCCTTAAGAATCCCAGCCTTCATGTTCAGTTTATCATCAGGTGAAAGTACTTCTTTTTGCTCTAATCCACCATCTTCAAGAGAGATGGACCTGCAGTTGCTAAGTAACCAGTAGATGCTTCTGAATTTGTTCAGCCATTTAGGGCACACAATTAATGGGTTTGGATCTTTGCTCTTTTGAGCTTGCTTGAGGGAAATATTGGTGACAAAAAGGAATCGAGGCAAAAATAAATAAGGAAGATTTGTGCAAGGATAACTAATGATTTAAGAAAGCAAACGCAGCAAAAATATAGAAGAGCAATATATAAATAGAAAAGCAAATATGCATCATGATTGACTAAAAATGTAAAATAATATAAAATTAATTTAAGGAGCAAGATTACACAATGGAGAAATAAAAGAAATTATTTCCATGAAATAATTAAATGAAATAAGCAGATACCTATCAATAAATCATGTATATAGCTGAACATACATCTTCCTATTTAACTTTCAGCTAAATAATAATTTAGCCTAAATATTTGAGGAAGTCTCACATCCTAAGAAAGGGAACATTGTGAATCCTCTTTTCAGGATCCAATATATAGAACCAAGAAAATCAAGATAAGAAAAATGTTTCATTTTGGATTAAGAAATAGAGGTGAAAGCATTTTAAAATAAAACAGTCATATGTTTGGACTTCCAATAGATAGAATTTTAAAAGGTAAAAATAAATTAAATCTATCGTCCAAGACAAAACAGCAGCAGCAGCTCCAAAAAAAATGAAGCGAGACATTTTTAAAGTAGGAAATTCTTTTTTTCTGGGAAGCAAAAAGATAAAGCAAAAAATAAATAAATAAAGATAATAAAATAGAAACTGAAAGTAAACAAAGGAAGTGAAATAAAGGATAACTCCTAGAATCCACATACTCATTTTTACCCTTTTGCTTTATCTTTCTAGTCTCCCTATTTTCTTCACTAAAAGTTCTCTTCCAGGATGGAAAACTGAACCATATAGTATTGTTTTCAGGAGCTACAATATTTTTCAGATCTACCTCTATTTTCTGGCTGGCTAATACTCTTGCTAGGAAACTTCAGAAGACCAAGATAAATCTTGACTTGAAGGAAGTAGAGATTTGATAAAGAATGGCTAGAGTCACATGATATTATGAACCATCCACAAACTACAGTTTATAATCTAGAAAAAAAAATCCAGACAGCAATAGACAGCAGGAAAGAGATGGAAAACCCCCTAGCATTCTCCTGTCACTATATCTGATGCATGAACTCAATCTATATGATTAATTTGAAGTTCACTATATTCTACTGTCAGAATAGGAAAAGGACAAGAAGTCTCCAGACAAAATTCTTAACCTTCATATCATTTTTCGTATTCCAGCCAGGGAATTTTACTCTGCTACTTACAGAAATGCAGAAAATTGAACTCAGTAAATATAACAGCTGGATTGGATAGTTTTGGTTCTTCATATTACATTAGCCCTTACACCAACCCAGGGCACATTAGGATGGTTCACAACTTGATTTTTTTTTCAGTTACTTTAATCCAGCATCTGCCCCAAGCTGCAGTGACATCAAAATGATATTACAATTATGACATGCATCGTAATGTAAATTGCAAAGTACTTTGTCAAGGGATTTGATAGAAGGGCATAAGTCATATTATTGTGTCAAGATTTCAAGATTCCAATCAATTAGTAATAGCTCTAGCATTTAGACTTATATACTGCTTCACGGTGCTTTACAGACCTCTCTAAGCAGTTTACAGAGTCAGCATATTGCCTGCAACAATCTGAGTCCTCATTTTACCGACCTTGGAAGGATGGAACACTAAGTCTACCTTGAGCCAGTGAGAATCGAACTGCCGAACTGCTGGCAGCTGGCAGTCAGCAAAAGTAGCCTGCAGTACTGCATTCTAACCACTGCACCACCATGACACTCAACCCCTTCCTTACCTGCTCACCCTGCAGATACCCATGCAAACAGTCTACTATATTTGATTTCTCTTCAAATCTTGTGAATTTTTCACCTTTTGCTAGAGAATTCCATGAGGAACATCTATAAGAAGGCCTGAAGACATTGCTCTGCTGCTATGCCTGAGGCAATGATGGGGAGCTCTTACAATGGCCATGTTGAGCTGATGTAGGGTGGATTCTGCCATTGACCATGATTTTCTGGTGTTTTTTTTAAATATGGATAGTTTGTATATAGTTTTTAAAAATATTTTTATTGAAGAGAGGCCACATTTGGAATACTCCAGTTCTGGTCACCACAATACAAAAAAGAAAAAATGCAGAGAAGAGCAACGAAGATGATTAGAGTTCTGGAGATGATGAACGGTTAAGGGAATTAGGTATGTCTCAGGGGTGAAATCCAGCAGGTTCTGACAGGTTCTGGAGAACCGGTAGTGGAAATGTTGAGTAGTTCAGAGAACCGGCGAATACCATCTCTGGCTGGCCCCAGAGTGGGGTGGGAATGGAGATTTTGCAATATACTTCCTCCAGGAGTGGGGTGGGAATGGGGATTTTGCAGTATCCTTCCTTCCCCTGGAGTGGGGTGGGAATGGAGATTTTGCAGTATCCTTCCCCTGCCACGCCCACCAAGCCATGCCCACCAAGCCACACCACGCCCACCAAGCCACGGCCACAGAACCGGTAGTAAAAAAAATTGGATTTCACCACTGGTATGTCTAGCCTAAAGAAGCAAAGGATTAGGGGTGACATGATAACTGTCTTACAGTACTTGAGGGGCTGTCCCAGAGAAGAAGGGGTTGACTTATTCTCCAAAGCACCTGAGGACAGAATAAGAAGCAATGGGTGGGAGTTCATTAAAGAGAGATCCAACATGGAACTAAGGAAAAGTTTCCTGACGGTGAGAACAATTAATGGAACAGCTTGTCTCCTGGAGTTGTGGGTTCTCCATCACTGGAGGTTTTCAAGGGAAGATTGAACAACTGTTTATCTGTCATGGTATAAGTTCTCCAGCCTTGAGCAGGGGTTGCATCAGAAGGCCTCCAAGCTCCTGTCCAGCCCTATGATTCTATGATTTTGCTTATTGTTTTTACCTGTTGTGAGCCACACAAAGTCATTTTGATGAAACTGATAGCCATATACAGTAAATCACATGAAGTTGTTACGTCGATACAACCGTAAAGCTTGAAAGCCATAGTTTATGGTTCAGCATATTGCATGAAGCAAACATCAGTAATTTATTCAAGAAACCCTAGTTAATTTAAATTTATGGACCTGACTGCAACAATCCAACCAGTCTTCTGTGACTTCATCACATCTAACACCTAGAGATAAATATATAATACAGCAGCAGAATTATTAGAAGGCAATATCTTTTGTAGTTCAATATTGTAGTAGCATGGATTCTGATGAAAAACAATGTGTATGTGTTTACAGAGCAGCAGTTCAAGTGATTATCTACCTGGAGGTGTGAGTGTGTGCATGAGGGAGAGAATGTATACTGCTGTCTAAGGGAGGTAGGAAAACCAACCCAATTATCTTTACATTGACACTTTGTCCTAAAGATATATGCTGTGCTCCAGGTACGTTATTTGTAACCCTTCTAATGACGATGAAAACATATACAGTGTAGTGCCCTCAAACTGACATGGAGAGGCTGCACCATTCTTCACAATCATCCAGCAAATAAATTGGTTGTCAACATATGCACAGAAGCAGGTTTCCCCTATTCTCCCTCCTCAGTTGAATGACCCAAAATCCACCAAAACCATCCCTTTGTGATGATTCTGAGAACTATTTTGACCCGGCTAAGGTGAATGGAAGGTTTTCAGTCTGAAAATAGGGTCAACGTTGCAGCTGTAATGAGCAGCATCTGTGAATTGTGACACTGCATTCTTGTGTTTGACATGTAATGCAGTTTTATGTCTCTGTAAGCAATTCATGTCTGAAATCTGGAGAGGCTGTTCTAAGCAGATGTTGATACTGGCAATCCTAAATTAAGACTGCACACAACTAAAATCTTGAAGGACTGTTTTTTATTTATTTAATTTAAGGAAAGTATATGGCTAACCAACTCACAAATTAGGCTAGTAACTCTGGCAGGCTAACAAAGGACTGAAAACAAGGAACCAAATAGCCAATAATCATGGAAAATAACATTAAAACAGAACACAGAACTACACACATATTAAGCTAAATAACATATATCGCAAATCACAATTATTCAGATTCCAGAACCCTTTATCATATGGGATCATCCATATTTCTAGGCCAATATCCAGGATTAAAGCAGGCTTTTAAGGCCTTCCATAGACCTACAAGTTAGAGACATCCAAATCTCAGGGAGATGCTGTACCATAACAGAAAAGGTAGGACCAAATCAGGGGTGAAATCCAGGTTCTGACAGGTTCTGGAGAACTGGTAACGGAAATTTTGAGTAGTTCGGAGAACCGGTAGCAGAAATTTTGAGTAGTTCGGAGAACCGGCAAATACCACCTCTGGCTGGCCCCAGGAGTGGGGAGGGAATGGGGATTTTGCAGTATCCTTCCACTGGAGTGGGGTGGGAATGGAGATTTTGAAGTATCCTTCCCCTGCCACGCCCACCAAGCCATGCCCACCAAGTCACACCACGCCCACCAAGCCACGCCCACAGAACCAGTAGTAAAAAAAAATGGATTGTTGGGACCACTTTTTTTGAGAACATTCAGGGAACACACAGATTCTGCAACAGATGTTAAAGGATCTTGAAGGAATACAGAATTACATGAAGAGGAAAACTTTTCAGAAGATTAGTATTTTGAAGATACTGTTTTACACTCTTCAAATTGCTGCTTACCAAGGGTCATTAATGTAGGCAGCTATTGTTCTTTATTTCCTTTCTGTGTGTGTGTGTGTGAGAGAGAGAGAGAGAGAGAGAAGCACCTGAAGGCAGGAAAAGAAGCAATGGATGGAAACTAATCAAGGAGAGATCTAACTGAGAACTAAGGAGGAATTTCCCGACAGAACAATCAGTGGAATAACTTTCCTCCAGAAGGTGTGGGTGTTTCAACACTGGAGGTTTTAAAGAAGAGATTGGAAAACCATTGGTCTGAAATGGTATAGGGTTTCCTGCCTGAGCAAGAGGTTGAACTAGAAGACCTCCAAGGTTCCTTCCAACTCTGTTATTCTGTTATTCTGACATATTGGTATTACAAACACAAATTGCCTATTCTTGGTTTACTGAATCAAAATTAACTGACAAAAAAGACATTTTCTTTACCAGATACTACATCATTCAGGAATTCCTAAAGTGATCGGTCATGTGTTCCAAACTTCATTAGAAGCAGGACAGTAGTGGGTTCTACTTACCTTTGCTACCGGTTTGGGAACGGGAGTGCGCGAGCGCACCGGCGTGCCTTGCGTGCGTGCAATGCTTGTGTGTGCACGCAACACTTCTGCGCATGCGCAGAAGCTTCTGTGCATGCACAGAGCGTTTTTTGATGACATCCGGGTGAGTGGGCGGAGCCTCCCGCCACCGCTACCGGTTCGCCATACCGGGTTGAACCAGTAGCAACCCACCACTGAAGCAGGATCCAAAACACATTGCCAAAGTTTCCTTTTCCCCAAAATGTTAATTTTTAATTCCCCAGAAATTGAAAACATTTGCTATTCAGGAAACATTCTAGATGAAAAAGCTGGAAAAAGACAGGCTTTAATCAAGCAAGCGGAGATGGAACAAACTTACCAGCTTCATGATCCATACAGTTAATATGATTGACTAAAGTGACCCAAGCAAATGTGACTTGTTTAAGAAACTGAGGATGTACCATCTACAGTGAACAAATGTGTATAGTTATCACCACAGAATCTAACAAAGACAGCACAGTGAATAACTATTGAATTCCCTTTCAGGCCTCCAGCATAAGATTTAATAAATCCCTTAGTACCCAGGACGGCTCAGCTGGAAACAATTTGACTGATTCAATGATGACAGAGAAATAAGACCACTGCTATAACTGGAAATAACTTCTGCAATTTTTTTCTGACCATTCTCACTCAATTTGATGGAAAAGAAATTGCTTTTCTCTTCTGTTTTTTATCTTTTTCTCAAAGGAGAAGGTAATTTTATGAAATTCTCAGAGATGGGTGCAGGTTCTTGCTCTTCTCTTAGCAAGTGGCCAAGAGGTATGCACGTGAGTATTCTGTCTTTCATTTTACATTGATCTCGCACTTTGGCTTCCCATATTTCCTTTCAAATCCAAGGGAAAACACCACAAGCAGCCTCTTTTTCATATTAGGTAGCAGGAGCAGAAGGGAGGAGGAAGCCTTTTTAGAGCAACGTGCTACTGAAAAATACCAGTTTCTGGCATCTCGCAATGATAATGCAAGCTCAAAATTGCCACCGGTAGAAATGATAAACAAATTCAAAGGCGCTCTCAGAAAAAGGCAGAAAAATAGGAGGCTAAATTGGAGGGAAATGGAAGACAAACTTTGGCAAGGCGTTGCGCTATTATCAGCTTTGCTGCTTTAGAGACATGCACATATCTTTTCGTGGTCAGATTGAGTCAGGGGTGGGTTCCAACTTACCTCGCTGCCGGTTCGCTCCCTCCCGAGCCGTGTGGGCTCGCTGCGTGGGCGCGTGCGCGCTTTGCGTGCGTGTGCATGCACAGTAACAAAAAAATCTGAATTTTTTTTTTAAAAAAAGCCAAAAAAAGATGACGACCGCATGCACAGTGCCGGAAGTCGGCTTCTGCGCATGCTCAGAAGGAAAAAAAAAATCAAAAAAATTCAAAAAAAAGATGGCGGCCCCCACAGACCGGCACCGACCAAACCGGATTGGTGACATCATTGTGACATCACCAGTGGGCCACTACCGGTTCAGGAGAACCGGTCTGAACCGGGAGGAACCCACCCCTGGATTGAGTGTAAATTTCATGTATACTTTTGCATGGATCCAAAAAGGCAAGATGATGGTTGCAATAATGGATTCTTGACTTGTTTATTTTTTTTTTTACCCTTTCCCCTAAAAGCGCCCTGCTCTTTTGTTGCAAATGTCCAGATTTCAGGGGAAGAAAAGTGATGAGGTGTGTTGTTTATAGTGCCATTAAATGTGGATCCCATTCATTGTTTGAACATTGCCACAATCCTCTAAAATCCTTAGAGCATTCACTTAGAGGCCTAAAAAGTCAGCTTGCACTTCCAGAAGTTTTTGCTTTCTAATAATGAATTCTTTCCTCTGTTCTGAAAAGGTACATTATCTCTTGCAAGTCCAAGTTACAAGGGCATTTTTTCAGTCTTTCTATTTCTCTTCTCTCAAAGTCGTGGTCAAAGATTTTGCTTTTTTATTAAACAAAAGCAAAAACAACAAAGGGTCCACCTGTACTAATACTTTCCCTAATAAAATCTAGCTGAGTTTTTTCATTCAGCACCCATTGGCATTTAGGAATTGACAAAAGGGAGTTAGAAAAAATGACCAGGATTAGAGAGTAGTGTATAATAAAGGCAACATAATATTATCTATGGGCTAATAACCAAAATGGCCAATCAGAATCAGAATCGGGCCAATTAGTGTTATGAGATTGAGGCGTTATCATCATGTCTTCTGACTGCTAGCTGGTGTTCATGGATGTGCTCTGTGCTCTGCTAGTCTTCTGCCTGTCTGTCTCACATATTGGCTGTCCCAAAGGCGCTTTTTCAAGAGGCAACTGGACTTTCTTGTTTTTCTTTGAAGATGTTTCGCTTCTCATCCAAGAAGCTTCTTCAGCTCTGATCTTTGAAGATGTTTCACTTTTCATCCAAGAAACGTCTTCAAAGAAAAACAAGAAAGTGCAATTGCCTCTTGGAAAAAGCACCTTTGGGACAACCATGACCTGGATGACTGAGAATCTCCATGGACATTTACATATTAGCTGCTACACTTCTTGCATTGTGTGTCACAGATGACTCCAGTTTTTTTTTTTTCCCTTTGGCTACTTGGATCTAGATTTGCCTAAGATGTTTTGGAGTTGGTTTTTGTGCTACAGTGATGTCATGTGGTAGTGGTAGTCTGTTGACTGTTTCTGAGATATTTTTGATATATGGGAGTATTATCCTTTTCACAGGTTGTAATGATTGTGCTGTAGCTTGTTGTGTGCACTTTTTGATAAATTAATCCTTAATCTTACAACACATAGACTCAATCAGAGTTTCAAATGGGAAACTATTAGCATCTCAGATCAAGCCTGATCCAAAAATGACATTGGCATTAGACAAATCAGCCATTATAGGCACATACAGATAAACCACATTTGCACACCATTCAAAATAGACATTAAAGAAAACCTAGGAAGGAAACAAAAAGACAAAAACATTCCAGCAGCCACAATCAGATAAGAAGGAATCAGCAGCAGACAAACTATGAGTCAGGAAACAATACTCTAATTAAGGAACACCCCACTCCACCAAAACAAGCAGGACAAGCTACTACATATAAACAAGCAGCAAGCCGCACACTCACTTGCACTGATGATTTTACCCCATTGGGTAATGAAATGTCTTCAAGCAAACTACCAAGCTCAGAGAGCATTAAGAACTTTACCCCAAGCATGCATTCATATTTAGGAGTGGAACAGTTAAAAAAAAAAAGTAAAAAAGACATTACTATGTATATACTTAGTTATAACCTGATTATTAAAACATATGAATCTGTTTTTGATACATATTTTAGACAGCGGATACCCAGTAAACATCAAAGTTGTAAAAATATGTGTACCTACTATGCAGTGTACCTACTACCCTACCAGTTCGGAAGCTCCGCTTGCGCGTGTGCTTTTTCACCCTCTGCGCATGCGCAGAACGCTTTGCACATGTGCAGAGGGTTAAAAACAACAAAATGGCGACATCCAGGTGGGTGGGCGGAGCCTCGCGCTGCTGCCACTACCAGTTCTCCAAACCACCGGCAGCCACCGCTACCAGTACGCCAGGACCGGGCCGAACTGGTAGAATTTCACCCCTGCTACTATGGATGCAATAAAGGAAAATACCAATGGAATTTTATGAGATTATAGATGCAAGCACCATTACAAAAGTGTGATTGGAATCCAAAAGTTGGAGAAAGAGAGGAACCTGGAATCACATGATTATGATTGGATAAATAATGCAAAAGATTCAGAGTTTTACAAACATTGGATTTAAATAAACTGTATCACCAGAAAGAGAGAAAAGAGAAGAGTATGTATTCCATTTAGTTCAGATTCTTCCAGGTGCAGATTGTGGAACAGACTTTGAATTATTCATGTCAAATGTATGACTTCACATTTTTGGTGTCAAATGCACCATTTCACATTTCATTTTTCAGAAGCTGGGAGAAGAAATAAGGAAGACCAGCTTTCCTGGGTCTAATTTTGACCAATAGAGAAGCTGGTTGAATAACAGTGTCTGATACCTTGGAGAAAACCAACCATGTCATGTTGGAGTTCAAGTTAATTAAGGGAAGAAAATCTGAGAAATGTCAGTCAGGTACCTTGGAGTTCAGGAAGACAGATTTTAATGAACTCAGAAGAAAGATGGACCGAATACTATGCCTTAAAACCCCAAAGAATAAATATGTTGAAGACAGATAGAAGACCCAAAAAATGAGATATTGAACCCTCAAGCACAAATGATGCTCATGAGAAGAAAAAAAAGGAAAGGTTTTAAGTACTATGTATGGGTGAACAATGAATTCACTGACATACTGAGGAGCAAAATGAAGAAGCAGAGCAAATGGAAGCAGGAGGGATACAAATTAGTAGTGTGAATTTGTAGGGAGGGAATTAGGAAGGCTAAAGTCTGATGAAGAATACCAAATATTAGAAGAGGGTTTTTGTTTTTTTTCTAAAGTAGGTTTGAAAAAAATGAAGAACCAAGGAAACTGTTGGCCTTTTGCACGACAGAGATGGGAAAGTAAAGACAGGGACCAAGAAAAAAGGCCCCTTTATAATTGTCCTTTTTCAGAAGAGGGAGAAAACCCTTCTTAAAATGGCTAAGGAAAGTAAGGACACAAAACTGTGAATAGAAAAAGGCCATTTTGGTACTTAAATTCAAATCTAAACCCTCAGTTCAAATTTCCAGGGCTTTATAAATTATATTTGTAAATGTTGATCTGAAAAAGTAGTATTAGAGCCTCTAACTTTATAGGACAAAATCACAACTTAGAAGGATGCGCGATGACATTCAGCTGTGGCAAATATAAGGTTTCAACTGGTGAGCTCTAATTTCAACTGGCAGATCTAGGAAGAGAGCCTTCTCTGTCATTATCCCCACGTTATGGAACGCCTTGCCCTCAGAAATGAGGCACGCCACGGTCACCACCTCTCAACAAACTTCCTGGAACATGACACACTTCATCCATGTTGAGCCCAAGAAAACTACATGGAAGTTTCCATGTAGTTAGCAGAGCTCAAACTTAACCTGAGGGTGTTCTCTGAGCTTGGTTGTTTTCTTGTAGATGTTTCATTACCCAAACACCGATGATGTTACCTAGTTTGGGTAATAAAATGTATGCAAGAAAACAACCAAGCTCGGAGAGCACCAAGGAGCCCTCATTTAAACCCGGAGCTACAAATACTCTCCTTTATTGAGTCTTTACCTTCTTTTTTGATACTCCGCTTAATTTCAGGAATGGCTTCCTGTGTGGCATAGGAAGCTTTGGCTTGAGAAACTAGTATCCAAATCCTTCTTGGATACAAGATTCCCTGATGAAGCTATGCTAAAACATCATCTAATGTTTGCCTTCAGGAGTAAAAAAAAAACATATTATAGCAGTCCCAAAATATAAACAAATATATTTTAAAAAAGCAAAACAAAACCAAATGAATATTTTTTTATTCCTTTCGTGTCACGCTATTTTGGCTTTTCTTTTACGTTATGCATGTGCAAAATGGCAAGCAGCCTTTCATGAATAGATTAAAGTGAGTTTCTCAGGCTTAAGTCATCCAACTGCCAGAGCTGTGATCAGAGACTCTTATTCCTTCTTTCTCTCTGACCAACATACTTGCAAACCTGCAGCTGTATCTGCCTGGCTGAAGGGGAAGGAGGGCAAATATTTGTCTATTTGTGTTGGTGTATAGCAAGTAATGTGAAAGAACTGCACAGTTTGGGCCACACTGCTCTATGGTTAACCTCTATAATTCCATTGTGCCCAGAAAATGGTGCCTTCACATTGACTTGCTGTTTGCTTGCTATACCGCCTTGATGATTTAGGTGGGACGTTTTTCACAAAATGAGGAAATTATAGCAACTATGACTGAGAATGTGAACCAAATCTTCCCTTTTCTTATTATTTCAAACAGGCAGTGTGCTAACCTTATAAAAGAGGTGTTGGTCATTGTGACTGTTGCTGCTGCTGCTAATTTCAATGTGTCAGTATTCCTTTCCTGTTTGAAAACTTTCCTTTCCCATCCCTGCCAGCAATTTCTGTCAGAAAACTTCTGACACCAGCACAACAAACTGAGAAGGTGGTTGTGAAATGCTCTGAGCATTTTCTCCATTTTCAATGTTTTATTCCATCAACCAGGTCTTCTACTGAATGTATTTCAGTCTAAGCTCAAAAATTCCCAGAAGGCCTATCTATTTTGTTGGCTACTTTTCTTCATTTTTTTCTCGATTCTCCACATGCTACATATGGTATGTGGCATCCTACACATGCTGAAAAATTAATCTCATTATCACAACAGCAGCAGCAGTGAGGGATTCATTAGGATGCTAAGCCCAACAATACAGCAGGGACACTATGCCTGACCAAACCTTAATTTCTTAATCAATTTTGGAACTGGTTTTTTTAAAAAAAGTTTGGTAGGCAACTGTGATGGTATATCAAAAAGGAGAACGATAGTGAGGAACAGTTAAAATGCTAACACGATACCCAGAAAACCTCTAGCTTGGGAATCACATGGCCCATTAGGTGTTCAACCTAGCACGCTACTGGAAAGGGCCTGAATGAAATCCCAGCTGAAAAATGCTTTACAACATTGTTCAGCCAAATTATAGAAGCATCATCAATCTGGAAGATGAGTACAATAATCCCACATTGGAAAGACAAAAGTGTTGTATTCGATTGCTCAAAGCCAGGGGTGGGTTCCTCCCAGTTCGGACTGGATCGCCCGAACCGTTAGCGACCCACTGGTTATGTCACGGATCCGGTTCGGTCGGTGCCAGTCCGTGGGCGTCGCCATCTTTTTTTGGGAATTTTTTGTGAATTGTTTACTGTTTGGAAGGTTTTTCCTGTTCTGCTGCTTGAAAAAGGGCCCTCCCGCCCACCCCTGGGTTTATACTGACCTTTAATCCTTCGCCTGAAGCACAGCTGATCAGCTCCTCAGCTGTGTTTCGGGTAGCTGTGATTCCAGCTACTGAGCATGTGCGGAAGCAAAATTGCACGAGGGAACGCGCACGCGCAAAACATCGCGATGCGAACCGGTGGGGAAGGTAAGTGGAACCCACCCCTGGCTCAAACTATAGGCCAATCTGGCTACCATACCACACCATGGAAATATTTGAATATAATAGATACTCTGAACAAAATTGCCAGTGTGTTGTCAAATCAGTGCAGTTTCATGAACAACTGTGGAACCATACCTGCTATCTATTGATAGAGAAGCACCACAAGAAGAAAAGGGCCAAAGGGACTTAGGTCAAGTTTGTTGACTGAGAAAAGCATTTGGCTATACAGTATATTCCAAACCTACATCTACTGTGAATAAGTGCTGTACCACAATGTAACCAGCTGAGTAAGAAGTGCTGCTGGATGCTTGAGCATTTTCCCATCCACATCCATGTCCACAAAGGATCTTTTCTCTTACCATTGCTCTTTATCTTCTATACGACCAGAAACGTCCAATCATAACATTCATGCATGTTGTTATATCCTGATGATGTCAAGATAGCCAATGAAAATGAAGAGGCTTTGAACTATTAGTACAGTAGTGGAAGAAGCATCTTCATGATTTTGGAATGAAACTTAGTATTAAGACTGGATGCCTTGAATGCAGAAATCAGACCATCAACACACTCAAGACCAGTGGTAGCAAAACAAATATAATAATTCCATTCAAGTACCTGGGGTCATATATGAATTCTGTGACCCTCCACTGGATTTCCAAATATGACTCAACACTGCCAGAATGGAATGGGACCAAGTTATTGGTGTTCTTTGCAGTAAGAAAATATGTCTATAACTGATATCCAAAGTATATTAAATTGATAGGAGACCTAAAGTAGCCTAAGAGTAAAAAGCAAAGCAAAGCAAAACAAAGATTCCATTGAGTCATTGTCCAACTTCTGGTAATTACCCAGATAGACTGACACATTCATTCTTGACAACAATATGAAAGTGGTTGGTCTGGGGTGCTAATTCAATCCCACTCCAAGAATTAGAGATCTTCAGACCAGTCATTGACCTCAAGATTACTCCAGGATCATTTTTTCCAATCACGGGAACAGTGCAGATCTTTGACGCATCCCTTGCTTTATCTTCCCCAGAATGAGACAACTTGCCACAGCCAACTTGCCACAATCAACTCGCCATGGCCAACTCACCACGGTCAAGTTGCCATGGCCAACTCGCCATGGGACAACTTGCTACAGGACAATTCAATAATTCAATTTAATTATTTTAAATAATTAAATAATTATTTTAATTGTTGTCATTCACATTTCATTTTGTCCTTCCTTTGGCATCCTTTCTTTAAGGATTCTGTTCCACCATTTCTTTGATGTTAGTGTAACTCTTGTTCTGCGGCGAGTTGTGCAAGTTGGCAGTGGCAAGTTGTCTCATGGTGAGTTGTCCTGCGGTGAGTTGGCCGCGGTGAGTTGTCTTAGAGCCTTCCCTTGCTAGCATAGTTGAGATTTCAGGCCATTGGGAGCTCCAATTGTGAAGTTCATTTGGCAAACTCTTCATCGAGCTTTGAGAAGGAACAATCTCACAGGACAAATCATTTTTTCAAGTACCCTCCAAGGAAAAAGCCAGTCTGTGGCTCAGTCAATACAACAGGCTAAAAAGTTATGAGCTATCAGGCTAAGCTGAATTGACTTACTGATATTACCTGCAATGAATGAATTTTAGATAGCCTCTCATAAATAGAAAGCTATGGAGCCTGCAATTTTATGGACAGCTTGTACTTATCAATATATATGAGGAATGATACTGTCGAGTTTCCAAGGGATACTGTGTGAACCACACCACTGTCAATTTACCTTTTTATGATTAAATATTTTGTGGCTGCTAAAGGTTATTTAACATTTAATATAGCTGCTCTTCTCCATAGCTGATAACTGGCAACTTTTACATAATTCGAAAGGTGAAAATGGGGAACAAAAGCTTTTTAAAAACCAATCAATTTCTAAAAAAGAAATACTTAAGTTTGTTTGAAAAATCGAAGACTGGATGCTGATTTCAAAAGGCTTTTATTATTCTGATGTGTGAGAAGTTACCTGTAATGCCAGCAATAGCTAGGGCTATATTGTAACCCACAGTGGAAACTTTGAAAATTGTTCTTACAAAATGTAAAATCCTGTCTGAGGGGCAGTTCCATTAAATAATTTGGGGTGGGGAGTGGAAGGTAGAAAGCTAGCAATAGCACTTGGATTTATATACTACCCCATAGTGCTTTCCAGCACTTTATGGGCAGTTTACAATGTCAGCATATTGCCCCCAACAATCTAGGTCCTCATTTTACCAACATCAGAAGGATGGAAGGCTGAGTCAACCACTTCAGTGGAGAGACAAGCTGGTGCTCTGTGCAGGCAGTCAGATTCCTGGTGGCTCTGAACCTGCCCGTTTGCGGCGCCCGTTTGCGAGGCAGCTCTGGGAAGGGAGGGGGTCTTGGGTGACGCTGCAGGAAGAGCCCCTTGTTTTTTTCTCTAATGCAAAGCAAGCTCGCCCTTCTCTGGCACAGCTTGGGTAGTGCGCAAGCATGTCCTATAACAGGACTTTGCAATAGCATTGTGGTCTCCTGGCTTCTGTAACCACACCATACACTAATAATAATCTCTTTGGCCATGGTCAGGCATTTGACTTTTTTTAAATCTGTGCCATTCTTTCTCGATAGATGATAGATAGATAGATAGATAGATAGATAGATAGATAGATAGATAGATAGATAGATAGATAGATAGATAGATAGATAGAAGATAGATAGATAGATAGATAGATAGATAGATAGATAGATAGATAGATAGATAGATAGATAGATAGATAGATAGATAGATAGATAGATAGATAGATAGATAGATAGATAGATCCATGACTGCTTATGGATGTTTTAGGAGAGTGCTTAAAGCTTTTTGTAATTAATTCACATCTGATGAACTGCTGCTTCTTGCCTCTTGTTGCTGTTCACTTTAGAGTGGAGTGTAATTTCAAATGGGGACTTTCTCTATTTGGCTTGCCTTATAATTGAATTTTCTCTACCCAGTGCTACAAAGATAGCCCTGTCCCAACATTTTCATATCATCTTTTTCCACACCTTCTTTAGCAAAGGCTAGTTTTCATTCTCTTCTTTTTCTATTCTCCTATATTTACATCAAAATAATTAGAACAAGTATGCCTGCCAATGTGCTAAGGGGTGAGTACATTAATTAGGGATTTTCCTTCTGTCCTCAGTAATGTGAATTATTATTTATTCTTGTCTCAGAGAGTAAAACAAGCACATGTACCTTCTGTAGTTGAATGCTTTTTCAGGATAATTAGTCCCCATTGCTAATGAAGTTTGTTATTTCCCATTTAGGAATCCAAAAGAGTTACTCCCTAGATTGAATGGAACAATCATTCATAAATCTGGTTTTTTTAAGAAAAACTCTTCATTTTGGCATTTAATTATATATTAGCAAATGTTTAAAGGCAAAGTTTTACCAGAGGTGGGTTTCAGCAGCTTCTGGCCAGTTCTGGAGAACCGGTAGCGGAAATTTTGAGTAGTTCGGAGAACCGGTAAATGCCACCTCTGACTGGCCCCGCCCCCATCTATTCTCTGCCTCCCGAGTCCCAGCTGATCGGGAGGAAATGGGGATTTTGCAGTAACCTTCCCTTGGAGTGGGGAGGGATTGGAGATTTTGCAGTATCCTTCCCCTGACATGCCCACCAAGCCACGTCCACCAAGCCACACCACGCCCACCAAGCCACGCCCACAGAACCGGTAGTAAAAAAATTTGAATCCCACCACTGAGTTTTACCCTATCCAATCATGTTCAACTCTAGGGGGCAGTGCTCATGGAGCCAATGTTTTCCAAAGATCCTTTCTGTGGTCATGTAGCCAGCATGACTATATGCCAAAGGCGCACGGAACATTGTTACCTTCCCACCAAAGTGGTACCTATTTATCTACTCGCATTTGCATGCTTTCAAGCTGCTAAGTAGACAAGCAAATGTTTATATGTCTACAATGTCTAATTAAGATGGTATAATCATAATGGAACAGTTACTTCTTATGACTTGATATACATTAGGTTTTTTTAAAGCCTGCTATACTGAACATTCATGCACCTCATTAATCTGTAATGGGCAGTCTTTTGTATGACAATAAAGATGGTGATAGGCAATAGCCAAACTTCCTGGATAGGTAAGACTACCTCATTTTTATCCCAAAGGTGCTTTTTCAAGAGGTAACTGGACTTTCTGGTTTTTCTTTGAAGACGTTTTGCTTCTCATCCTTCCATTCCCCACCATCCAGTCAGAGCTGAAGAAGCTTCTTGGATGAGAAGCGAAACGTCTTCAAACCATGATCCGGATGACTGAGAATCACCATAGACATTTAGCGATACCTCATTTTTAATTGGGTTTGTAAGGAATTAATGCTTTTCTTTAAAATGTTTGAAGGGTGCCCCAATTTTTTGCTTTTCTGTACCTGCAGCCCTTAGTGGTACAAAATTGACTTTGCAGCTAGCATCCAGAAAAACAGATGTATCTACGCACAATTCAAATTGTAGAGTTTTCTATCATTGCCTGAAACAAAGTTGTCTCTCTCCAAACCATGGTCCCCTTCTCAGTCATTTTTTTTCCAACATCTAACCTAAAGAACAAATCAGGAGAATTTTAAAATATGCTTTCTTCTTTCTTAATCATAGATAGCACTTAGACTTATATACCGCTTTACAGTGCTTTACAGCACTCTCTAAGCAGTTCACAGAGTCAGCATATTGCCCCCAACAATCTGGGTCCTCATTTTACCCACCTCGGAAGGATGGAAGGCTGAGTCAACCTTGAGCCGGTGAGATTTGAACCGCTGAACTGCTGAACAGTCAGCTGAAGTAGCCTGCAGTACTGCACTCTAACCACTGCGCCACCTCGGCTCTTTATACTAGATATTTATACTAGTATTGCTTTTGGTCCCTTTCTAATGGGCTTCTATGACATTTTTATTAAGAGATAAATGGGAATTAGAATGATCGCAATCTTGAAATAACCACTAGTATACAGTATATCTTAGATATATATCTTATAATTTTCAATTTTGGCCAATCCTAGATGATTAAATTAGGATGGAGTTTGAAGACTAGTTTCTTTTTTTTCCTCCATTCTATTTTTTTTTTCTTAGCCTCAAACTAATTACTCTATCAGGCACAGTTATGGAATACCCTAACACAAATGTGGAGAGCTAGTAGCTTTCCTCAACTCCCAATACCCCCAGCCAATATCAAATAAAATAAAATAAAATTTATTACAGTCAAAGACCAGAGACCACCCAGCCAATATGGCTAATATTGAAAGATGCTGGAATTGTTTCTTCACCAGCATCTGGAGGTCAGTGGTTGTCCTCCTCTACATAGCAACTCTTCAAGAAGGGAGCTTATGTCACCACTTCTTTTGAGCATGGAGACATCACCATACAAGGAGTTTAATATGTATTTATCATATGGCACACTCACCTCACATTTCGATAAAAACATAGATTAAAAATACAAAATATGGAATATAAAATATAAAATATTATAAACATGGAACAGCTTGCCTTCAGAAGTTGTGGGAGCTTCGTCACTGGAGGCTTTCAAGAAGAGATTGGACTGCCATTTGTCAGAAATGGTGTAGGGTCTCCTGCTTGGGCGGGGGGGTTGGACTAGATGACCTACAACGTCCCTTCCAACCTGTTAATCTGTTAATCTGTTAATCTGTTAATCTGTTAATCTGTTAATCTGTTAATCTCTCTAGATTACAGATATAATTTTTGCTTCATTTGTCACAGCCATGACATCAGCAAAGCCTCCATTGTAGTCTCTGTTTTGGCACTTTGACACTATATGTTGGATAGTTTGGGTAGGGAGACAATGACTGTTTATGTCCATGACTTTTCAGTTCTGAACTGAAGAAGCTTCTTGGATGAAAAGCGAAACGTTTTCAGGCAAAAACAAAGAAAGTCCAGTTGCCTTTTGAAAATGCACCTTTGGGACAACCATGACCCGGATGACTGAGAATCTCCACAAACATTCAGTATTCCTTGGCGATCCTCACATTCTGTCTTTGTGAAGGAACCTACGGTATGGAGCCTGCTGCCATTCGGTACATTTTCTCCACTCCAGCCCCTTTTCAACTCTGCTCTTTCTCATTTTCTTAGTAATGCCAGGGAATGAGTCTGCAATGGCATTGATGCAAAGTCTGTGCTCTTCCATGTAATGGGGGGCCCTCTATACAGCTACCTGCTGCTCTCCACAGCTACATTGATGGAAAAAGCAGCTTTTTCTTTGCAATGGCTTTAAGTGGTGGGATAATATCCAGCCTCTCAACCGTCTGCCTTTAGATGGAACTTTCTGCACTGATTCCTTTGCCAAGCATCACATTGAGAATAATTAAACTTTCCAGTGAGAACACAGGAAGCCATCCAACTCAGAAAACATCTAGTCCATAATTATTTTCTCTCAGTAGCAATGACTCTCCAGAGTCTTAGCCAGTGATCTTCTAGATGTCTTGCCAGCTGTTTCTTTTACATGTTGGACCAGCCAAAGAGTATGGCTATAACTTTCTGCAGACAAAAGGTCTTTGGCATCATTTTGCTCCAGCTCTTTCCCAGGGAGTCCTTCTTCCTGCCCCCAAATCTAGATTTGACTTCTCTTCTCTTCTCTTCTCTTCTCTTCTCTTCTCTTCTCTTCTCTTCTCTTCTCTTCTCTTCTCTTCTCTTCTCTTCTCTTCTCTTCTCTTCTCTTCTCTTCTCTCCCCTCTCTCCCATCCCATTCCTTCCTGCCTCCTCTCTTCTCTTCTCCTCTCCTATCCCCTCTCCTATCCCATCGCACCCCCTCCTCTCCTCTCCCCTCTCCTTTCCTATCCCGTTCCATCCCCCTCCTCTCCTCTCCCATTCCAACTCACCTTATCCCATCCCCTTCTCTGTCCTCTCCCCCTTCCCTTCCCTCCTCTCCTCTCCTTCCTCTCCCCTCCTCTCCTCTCCCATCCCATCCCATTCCCCATCCTCTCCTCTCCTCTCCCCATTCCCATCCCACCCCTCCTCTCTTCTCCTATCCCCTCCCCTCTCCATCCCATTCCATCCCCCCTCCACTCCTCTCCCATCCCATCTCACCTCATCCCATCCCCTTCTCCCTCCTCTCCTCTCTCACCGTCCCCCCTCCGCTCCTCTCCTCTCTTCTCCTCTCCCCAAATATTCAAAATGACATTGATGCCTACCTGATGAAAGAGTTTGCCAATGAAATTTTATTTCACCGCTGTAAAAACGCTCTGTGATTGCTTCCTCTTTCCCCAGCCCCCACCCCCTTAACCTTCTCAAGCATTTTAAAGGCCTCCTCTATCTCTTTGCAGCAGAGCCAAGGAGGGCAGCAAATTATGACACAGTAATTACAATGATGGATGGTGAGCCAGTCCCTAATATTAGATACGCTGCTTGCGTTAAAAACCCAGCACTACAAGATAGCATACTCCACTAGGCAAGATGCTTAAGATTGTAATGGCCAATATAGATTAACAACATTAGGTTAAGGCAGGATAATTATTCTTCTCTTTCCATTTGCTATTCCTCCTTCTTCGTGGCCTCTACTGGAGCCTTTGCATTTCAGCATTCATGATTGACAAGGTATGCAGTATGCAGATCCGTCAGGCACCAAAGTGGAGTCTCTGCACTAAATCAAAAGCAACGGCTTTCACAACCAGACAAGCTGAACTGGTGTAAAGTAAGGTGTGTATGGGAAAAAATAAAGGATCTCCTGCTAATTAAAAGCTGTAGGCTGCTTGTTTTTCCATCTCATATAAACAGCACAGAAATAGAATTGGTGGTCCCACAACAAAAACTTTCTTGTCCTGTTCTAAATCTGTATGTGAAAGGGAGGCATAGGGGGAGAAACATGTGACCAACCTGTTTCCACCCCTCCACCCCCACCCCCAAATCTGCATGTAAAAATATAAGCTTGATGCTAAGAAACCAAGAATCTTATGCAAATCTTTCTTAATTGGCATGTAGGAAAGGGAGAGATAAAACTACTGGGATGCAGTAGTTTTAAATGAGTGGAGGAAAGGAAGAAAAACAGAATAACATAGCAGGAAGGGACCTTGGAGTTCTTCTAGTCCAACCCCCTGCTCAGGCAAGAAACCCTGTACCATTTCAGACAAATGATTGTTCAATCTCTACTTAAAAACCTCCAGTGTGGAAGCACCCACAACTTCTGAAGGCAAGTCGTTCCATCGATTGATTGTTCTCACTGCCAGGAAATTTCTCCTTAGTTTTAGGTTGGTTCTCTCCTTGATTAGTTTCCATCCATTGCTTCTTGTTTTGCCTTCAGGTGCTTTAGAAAATAGGTTGACCCCCCTCTTCTTTGTGGTAGCCCCTTAGATTAAAAAAAAAGCAGTTTAATTTAACAAACAGCTAAAAGAGCAGGTCCATGTTTATGTTTATTTTTCACAATCTGTTTGAATGGTGACCTTGGTGCTCATAATGTCCCTGAAAGCATGGTGGAAATCCCATCACCCACTACCCTCCCAGAAGACAATGACATGAAATGCAATTTATGTAGGTGATCGCTGCTATTCCAGATAGAATCATGATGGAGTTGGACATCACATTGACAAGACCCACTTCTAAGTTGTACACAATCAAACCAAACATGCAGTGCGATTATGAAACTCATTCCTTTTGTATATATCAAGGCTGTTTCCAGCTATTCTAAAGAGGGCACCATGAACCACAGTTGATGGGCTGCGCCCATTATGGCCCCCTGTGCATTAATTATCCTTTAATGTACCCCTGGAAGCTCTGTGGTCTACTTTATCTACAACTAGGTTGCACAACTTTCACAATTTGATTATTAAATCAGACCATTGGGGTTTGTACAATTCGTGAACTCATAAACCAATGATAAAATTTGTGATTGCCACATAAATAAAATCCTAATTATGATTGACTCTAATCAGGTTAGGTTTGTTGTGTCAGTTTTTCACTGACTTGGGCAAGCTTGTTGTGCAAGCCACACAAGTCAATCATATGATCAGTGGTGGGCTGCAACTGGTTTAACAACCGGTTCAGTGATCGTGTGCTCCGTGCGCATGCACGTGCTTGCGCACAGCATTCAAAATACAGCAATTTGAAGCTCAGCTGCTTACCTTCTAAAGGCAGCCCCGGTAAGTAGAACAGCGGAGGCGTGGAAATCAGCTGTGCCGCGCGAATCAGCTGAGCCAGAAAGAAGGAAATATAGGACAGGATAGAGCAGGGGTGGTTGGGCAGGGCCAGCTGATCTTCGGAACTACCGGTTCGCCTGAACTGATCCGAACCGGCAGCAGCCCACCACTGCATATGATCCTTCTGAATGCAACTGCAGTGAACCAGGGATGAGAATGCCTGTGCAGCTTCTGAATATTATATGGTTTCCCAGCATTTAAGAAACTCTTACATTCTGGCATATTGCTGTCAAAGTCATTTCCTTTACTCTCTATGCATTTTCTGAATATAGCAATAGCACTTAGACTTATATACTGCACCATAGTGCTTTACAGACCTCTCTAAGCGGTTTACAGAGTCAGCATATTGTCCCCAACACTCTGGGTCCTCATTTTACCGACCTTGGAAGGATGGAAGGATGAGTCAACCTTGAGCCAGTCAGGATCGAACTCTTGGCAGTGGGCAGAGTTAGCCTGCAATGCTGCATTCTAACAACTGCGCCACCACGGCTCTTATACTTTTATCACTAGGAATAGTCACATTCCCCAAAGGAAGCAAACTAGCAGGAAACCTTAAGACTGGCCATTCTAACAAAGTTAGATATCAAAAGGTCTTCTCATCCATCCTTATTGCACGTCCTTATCTGTTTGATATTCACATCATTTGGTTTATGAGATTTTTTTTTAACCCTCTATGCAGTCTAATCACACACAAACATCTTAGGAACAACGTTTTGACCCTAACCTTTCCAGTTTTTCTCAAAATCAGGAGACTTGAAGTCCCACCTTAGCATGAAATCCAACTGGGTGACTTTGAGCCAGTCACTCTCTCTCAGCCCAATTCATCTCACTGAGTTGTTATTGTTGTGGGGAAAATGGGAGGAGGAAGGAGTATTAGATATGTTCATCATGTTGCGTTATTTATACAAATAAAAAGGCAAGCTAAAGAAAAATCTAAGATAAAATAAATAATAAAAATAAAATATCCCGTGAAAGGCTCCCTATGTAAACAAATCCACCAGAAAGAACAGAACATTGGCAAAAAAAATCAGAACACAAAATACAAGCTGGGCAGATACAACCTCGTAGACGACCCTCACTCTGTCAAGGACCTTGGAGTAGTCATCTCTAATGATCTAAGTGCCAGAGCCCACTGTAACAACATTGCCAAAAAGGCATTAAGAGTTGTAAACCTAATCTTGCATAGTTTCTTCTCTGGTAATATTGTACTGCTAACTAGAGCATACAAAACATTTGCTAGACCAATTCTCGAATACAGATCATCTGTCTGGAACCCGCACTGCATATCGGATATTAATGCAATTGAGAGAGTCCAAAAATATTTCAAGAGAAGAGTCCTCCACTACTCCACTTGCAACAGAATACCTTATTCCACAAGACTTCAAATTTTGGGCTTAGACAACTTAGAACTACGCCGCCTTAGAACCGATCTAAATGTAGTTCAATTTTGGGCTTAGACAACTTAGAACTACGCCGCCTTCGGTCTGACCTAAGCTTAGTACATAAAATTTTCTGCTACAATGTCCTTCCTGTCAATGGATACTTCAGCTTCAACCACAACAATACACGAGCACACAATAGATACAAACTTAAGGTAAACCGCTCCAAACTCGATTGCAGAAAATACGACTTCAGCAACAGAGTGGTCAATGCCTGGAATACTTTACCTGACTCTGTAGTTTCTTCCCCAAACCCCCAAAACTTTAACCTTAGACTGTCTACTGTCAACCTCACCCCACTCCTAAGAGGTCTGTAAGGGGCGTGCATAAGCGCACCAGCGTGCCTACCGTCCCTGTCTTAATGTCCCCATTTATTTGTATCCATTTCATGTATTCATAAACATGTTTATACTTATATCTGTTATATGATACATGACAAAATAAACAAATAAAAAAAATAAACTTTCCCTTCTTTTCATTTACTAATGAAGTATTTCTGATTCCTAAAGTAAAATGAAAGTAATCTGGATGGTGTAGAAATGGAACTGTATCTGTGCCATAAAGAAGGTGAAGCTGGCTGTGAGTTAGGTGACAGAGAGTGAAAGGGCTAGATTACTTCTGTAATATGTTATCAATCCTGAAAGACTGAAGATAATAGAGATGATAATATAACAAGCTTGCTGTGAATTCATGAATTGGCAAGTCATTTTCTTCTAACAGCCCACAGTAAATCACCAGGAACCCCTCCTTCTCTGCCTGCTGTTCCTGTTCACTTGTTTTCCTTTTTCATCCTACCACCTCTCTCTCTCCCTCTCCCTCTCCCTCCCCCCCTCCCCCCTCTCTCTACACCCTACTACACCCTACTCCCTCCACTACACCATACAGTTTTGCAGGCAGTATGCAACTACACATCTCAACAGAAGATCTCCTCAAGTACTGAAGTCTAAGCTTGCAGCAGTATCATTTAGTCCTAGAATTACCAAGGTTGGTTTTGATATCATGCCTTTAGCCCTGCAATCATAAGACTACTTCCTGAGAAATAAATCATAGGAAATCAAGTTTATTCCCTGTATAAACATTGTGTGGGCTTCTTAAACTAATTGGCTGAGCTTTGCAAAATGAAGCTTTAATAATGAGAAATGAGAAACGTTGTTTTCCAAGGAAATAACGGCCAGGAGATTTCAGACTCTCCCTGAACCAGCATTCCTTCAGCAGACCAAAATTGCTCAATCCATCTCAGGAGCACCAGCCAACACTGTAGTTCCCTAAAACCTACCACAAATCTTCAGCAGCTAATGCTGTCTGTATTTACCTTGGATTGCCAATCATCACAACTTCATCAGCTCCCTCTAAAAGTGTCCTCTGGGGATCAATCATGTCAAAATAGTAAACACCACCGTGATGATTGAAACACCACCTTTTCATATGTGTGCACAGCTTTGATCTTCCAGTCCTGCCCACCATTTTACCACTGTTGAAAACATATTTGTTGATGGTGTATTTTTTCCCTTGTACATCAGCTTTACATTTTCTGTAGAGCATTTGTGGGAAAGGGTTGCTGCTTAATTCACTTATGACATTGTCCAGTTTGAATGCATCTCAAACCTCAGTGTTCTCATACATCATCATCATTTAACGACCCCATAATCCCTTGCGGGGTGGAGTCTGGGCAACTGAATGGAGCTAGCAGAGCGTTTAATGGCAGAATGCCCTTCCTGTCGCCATCAGTGTTCTCATACCATTGCCCATTATTGTGGATTTCTTTGATTTTGACCTGGTTTGTTTGGAAATACTATGTTTCTGTTTCTCCAATGGAGGGAATCCTTGCTTCACACCTCTTCCAAGCTATTGAGCTTCAGGTTCCGGGAGGAAACGTTAACTCCAAGATTTTAAAGTTCCCCTTCAGATGTAAATTGTTATCTGTCCATCACAAGAAACCAGAACAACTCCATGAATAGGCCAAAGCAATTTCTGAATTGTTAATAACTTATTGATAGAAGAGAATATTTGTAGCTCAGGGTTGAACTGTGGGGTCCTTGGTGCTCTCTAAGTTTGATTGTTTTCTTGCAGATGTTTTATTACCAAACTAGGTAACATCATCATTTCTAGACGGGAGTGGTGATTAGAGGCTTGCCCTGTCAATGTTGATGGAAGTGGTCTTGGTGTTCCTTAATTAGGCTGTTGTTTGCTCTTAGCGTGTTTGTCTGAGTTGATAGTTCCTTGATTGGGGTATTATTTACTTCTTGATTGTTGGTCTAATGTTAATTGTCTACATTCTGTACCATTCAAAAGTGACAATCAAAAAGCCAAAAGGGAAACAAAAAGATCAAGATACTCCCTCAACCAGCAATCAACACCCAAATGAACACCAAGATTAACAATAGACCAACAATCAAGAAGTAAACAATACCCCAGAGGAGAGGAGAACTGGGGTATTGTTTACTTTTTGATTGTTGGTCTATTGTTAATCTTGGGTGTATTAACCATTAAAAAATAAGCATGTGCTTAGGACACCAAAGAAAGGCCAATATAACGGAGTGCCCTTCGCCAGTTTTGATGCCCTTAACTCTTTCACAGCCACACTTTGGTTTTCAGCACTTAATGTCTTATCAAGTAAGCAATTGAAGGGTTGAAGGACACCATTGTTAGGCTATGTTTAGGGCATCAGTTGGCCCCAATCTGGCCCTGATAGAATGTTAGACAGGGTGTTTCATTCTGCAATTGTAATCATTGCTGCTGTTCATCCTCCTACTCCTACTCCTACTCCTACTCACTCTCTCCCAACTGTGAGTAGACCTGACAAAAGCTCACATTTTAAAAAAAAACAATTAAAAAAAAGTAAACTGTGGATCATTTAATGGCCTCACCCAGTGTCTTCATGGAGATGTTAAATAGGAGCAGAGAGAGAACACATATGGTATCCTGCAGACCAGTGGGTTAGAGCAGGGGTCTCCAACCTTGGCAACTTTCAGACTTGTGGACTTCAACTCCCAGAGTTCCTCAGCCAGCGAAGCTGGGTGAAGCTGGGAGTTGAAGTTCACAAGTCTGAAAGTTGCCAAGGTTGGAGACCCCTGGGTTAGAGCATAAATCTCTCCCCAGTCCCACTCTCAACACCATCTCGATCCAGCTCTAGAGGAAGGAGAGGAGAGGAGAGGAAGGAGAGACCCAACACAGCACTGTGCTTCCAACTGTCAACAACCTGAGCTGACTCAGAAGAATGCTGTGGTGTTGAAATCCCCTGGAAGATCAAGAAGGACCAGGTTGGATGCACCACCACAGCTCTGATTCCTCTCCCCAAGTACTCAGCCAGCATAATCAATGTCATGTCAATGTCAATGTCAATATCAATATCGTATCAAGTATTTTATATTCTTGAGTTTTGTTCTCACACAGTAAATCACAGTTTTGGACAAAGCTCAAAAGAAATAACCGCATGTATGCGTAGAAAAAAGTTTATATATACAATAAGTATCTATACAATTCTTATCAATATCAGGGTTGATATACCTTCACATTCAAATATCCATATAGCAATAGCACTTAGACTTATATACCGCTTTACAGTGCTTTACAGCCCTCTCTAAGCGGTTCACAGAGTCAGCATATTGCCCCCAACAATCTGGGTCCTCATTTTACCCACCTCGGAAGGATGGAAGGCTGAGTCAACCTTGAGCTTGGGTGAGATTTGAACTGCCGAACTGCAGCTAGCAGTCAGCTGAAGTAGCCTGCAGTACTGCACTCTAACCACTGCGCCACCTCGGCTCATATATGATCCTAGCTTCAGTTGACCTCTCTGAGCATATTTTAATTGCAATTTTTAATCCGATGCATTAATATACAGAACTGCTACTTTATTTTAAAAAAAATAATGGCGTTCATTTCCCCACTCCTGCTCTATTTACAAAGTGATTTGCAAGAGGCAGGCCCAGGATTAAAGTGCTTTGCAGAAATGGAATAAATAAGTGATGAAAGCTCAGATTTGTATCTTAATCTTTGCGTTTTCACCAATAAGCATTAAAGCACATTTTATTGGCATCAGAAAGACAGAGGCTGAGTTGTAAATGTACTTCCTTCCTAACAGAGACTAGCCAATATTATCCTCGGCGCAATTATTTGGATTGTGTTTAAAACCTCTTGCTCACTCACTTTTCCTTTGCTTGCTAAATTGGGTGTCTGTGTTACTGGAAGGACGCATAATATGTTCAACACATTTTTCATTACATTTCAAAACAGCTAGAGTCCAGTTTATTTAAAAAAAATGAGCTAATGCTTTATAGTTTTCCTGAACAATGTCTGCCCTTTAGTCATTAAGTAGCAAAATGTTTACACCAGTAAAAAATGTTTCTTTCTCAGGGATTATTAATCATCATTTATTGGGAAGTAATCAATTATATAGTTTACCTTCCCACCTTTTTAGAAAATTAAAGTGCTGTGATATTTCTTTTTTATTATTATTATTATATTATTTTTCTATGTGATAAAACTCAAACTAGTAATTATCATATTTACTTTTCATTTATGAGGGAATAATCTGTTTTAATTAAGCCTAACTGAAAAACTTTTATCAGATGTAATTATCCCCCTCGATAAATATGTCTCCACTAATTACATTTAACCATGGGATTTATAGCTCTTAAGTCATTTGGTGGAAAACATAATAAATCTTTAGTAATACATAGTAAATTGCTATAAATTAATTCCAATCATTAACATAATAAACAAATTAGGATAATTTTCCTTAATTAGTTTGGGTAGTTTGCACAAAATCCCAGGCAGGAAACTCAGTGGTGGCAATCAAGATTTTCACTCATCATTTGGAAATATACTTTTCTCATAGATCATTTGAAATATTCCAACAGAGATGAAGTTTTGCAACTAGCATGCAGCTGTTTATCTTCAATCATAGAGGCACAAGGCTAATTTTCTTTCAAGAAATTCAGATACAGATCCAAGGACCTAAAACCTATATCTCTAACAGGCATCAAAAATATACCTCACTTTTAAGAAAGCAATAAACTAATACTCATTTTTTAAAAATGGGTGTTAGTTTGAGTAAAATATATAATTTATATATTTCCTCTATATTATTTATTTTAATGCCAATTGTTATCCTGGTTCATAATAGTTGTTTCCTCCTTATTGCAGTCAAACCTTCTTTAGCCTAGCTTTTAACCTCGTGCCATTCGGATATTTTGGACTGCAGTTCTCACAATCCCTTCCTTTTGGGAATATTGCTTTGGGTTGTTAGGAGTCAAAGCCCCAAATCTCAGGCAACAGATATCCTATCTGTTGGGCTAGAACACGGGTGTCAAACTCAAGGACCACGGGCCGGATCCAGCTTGCAGGGTGCTTAGATCTGGCCCATGGACCCGTCCTGGAAACAGCAAAGGACCGGCCCGCGGTGCCTCTGCAAGCAAAAAGGGAGCTTGCGGCCCTCCCAAGCTTTGTTTTCACAGGCACAGGGCTGCAAGAGGCCATTGCAGCTGAAAACGGAGCCCAGGCGGGCTGTACACGGCCTCACCGAGCTCCGTTTTTGCTGGCAGAGGGCTGCAGGAGGCCGTCACAGCCAAAAACGGAGCCCAGGAGGGCCATCATGGCTGAAAACTGAGCCTCGATGAGTGACATCGAACTGGCTATGCCCCCCCTGGCCATGCCCCCTTGGCCCCCCGAGGTCAAACACAACCCTGATGCAGGACTCAATGAAATGGAGTTTTGACAACTTTGGGCTAGAATGTTTCTCTCTTTCACCCGGAGAAAAAGTTCTATAAACCATATAGGTAGGAACTGCAAGGGCTCAATATGCAGGAATGAAGGAGATTTCAGTGAATATCAGATCTGGGAATGTACTGATTTACTTCACAGAGACTTGGGAGATTCTTGGAGCAGGAATCTTTGATTGATTGAATTGCATGCAAATGGAGTCTCTCAAATGAAGTCTGTAGCTGCAGTTCTTAGTTATCATCATCTTAACTATAGGTCGTATCTGCGCTCACTCCTAACTTGCTCTTCTCTTGTACAGTATTTACTGTGTGCTGGCTTGGATTTCAGCGTGCTTAGGACCAACCTGTCCAGACAGAGACGCTTTGACGTAAGTCTTCAAGATAACCACTGTGACTCAGCCTTCCATCCTTCTGAGGTTGGTAAAATGAGGACCCAGATTGTTGGGGGCAATATACTGACAATATACTGATTCTGTACAATCCATTGTGCTCAGTTCACGATTTACTACTCATCATCAACTTTCTATTTGCTTTTCATCTTTCCTCTGTGTGTAACATTTCTCAAAAGTTTTCAGGACTAAGGAGCTGTGGTGGTGCAGTGGTTAGAATGCAATATTGCAGGCTAATTCTGCCCACTTCCAGGAGTTCAATTCTCACTAGGCTCAAGGTTGACTCAGCCTTCCATCCTTCCGAGGTTGGTAAAATGAGGACCTAGATTGTTGGGGGCAATATGCTGACTCTGTAAACTGCTTAGAGAGGGCTGTAAAGCACTATGAAGAGATACCTCTTCTAAGGTACCTACCTAAGTCTAAGTGCTATTGCTAAGTGCTACTGATAACCCCCAAAAGTTCTATGTTACTTTTATCTTTTGCTCCTGATAAATTTCTTGGGAAACAATATTGACAGGAAATGTTTCGAAGCACAAACCACTATGAAGTTTTAAATTAAGGGGGAACCAGCAGTCCCAAAATACTTTAAAGAAGGCAGCTAGTTGTTTGCCTGAAATCAGAAGCAACATGTTTCCTAGAAACACATTTTCATTTGCAGCTCATATGGGGAAAAAAATTAAAATTGTCTCTTGAAATTGTACATTTAATTTTGGCTCCTTCTTTTTCCAGGGAGCCATCTCAAAATTTGTAGCATGCTTGTAAATGCTGATTTGCAGGACTATTATTCTAGCAGTTAATGACTAGAGAACATTGCCTGATATTATATAGCCATTAATGTGACAACAGGGGTAAAAGGATTAAGTGAAAAAGTGGATAGAATTCCTAATTGCAAATATGCTGCTGTATTTCTTGGCATTAAATAAGAGGAAGTGTAATTCTACTTTATAAATTAGGACACAAAAGCCAGAACAATTAACTCATTGTTATTACTGGGCTTCCTAACTTTTAATTGTTCCCCAGCTCTCGTTCTGAAGATTTTATACCCCCATACGTGCACACACGAACTTTTTGTCTGTCACTAAACCAGTCTAGCAAATGGATCTGACTCAAGATGGCCATAATTTGCTGCTAAAACAAGCTCATGGTTGGAACTGGCCCAAGATATTATGTGGCTGGCTGGCAGGTTCAGGAACTTCATTTGATACCTTTTGTGTCAATAGAGAAACCACCAGATAAGGGAGGCTGATAATTTCATTTTGCTCCAGGAGTTCAGGGTCGCTTTCTTCCATTTTTTTTATCTGAGGAAAAAGCATGAGGAGGAAAAAAAAGAAAGTTTGCAGAGACAAATTAAAAAACTGGCCCAAAGACATCCAGTTTCCATGGCTGGACTTTCCAGATCCTTCTCTTAACCCCTTAACAACCACAATGTCACGCTGGCTTTTGGCAATTGAATCTCATGTCAACACAAACAGCAGGACAAAAACTCCAGAAAGCAAGATGCTTAGTTTAAGGAGCTCGTGCCTGGAGGCCCAGCATCCACAATTCAGTCCTATTCACAATTCAGTCCTATGGCCACTCCAGGGGTAGGCTTCAAAAAGCAACGGGTTCTCTGCCCGGTTGCTGGGTGGGCGTGGCCATGGTAGGCATGGTCACGTTGGCCTCCTGTACCACACCGGGCTCCGGAGGCCCTCCAGAGCTTCTGGGAGGCCCTTTTTCCCCTCTCCGAGCCTCCGTGCAGGCCCTGCACTTACCTCGCATCCAAAACAGGCCACGTGGAGACTCCTGGGAGAGGCGGGGTGGAGTGGGAGGGGCCAGCCAGGGGTGGGATTTGGAGGTTCTCCGAATTGGCCATAACGTTAGCTACAGGTTCTCCCGAACCCTGGCGAACCCGTAGCAGCCCAACCCTGGGCCACTCCTATTTCCTGTGATTAATTGTCCTATTGATCAACCTTTCTGGAAAATCATTCGCTACTGTTGTGTCATGCATTTCAGGTCTCTCAGGTCAAGAACTTAGTTCTTCTATTAGTCTCCTGGAAGAATCCTACAACTCCACTAAAGATCAAGTTTTGTTGCAAGTGAATGGACCAGCCAAGTAAAAGGGGAGTTCAACTCTGACAGTGAAAAGTTCTCATATATAAAAAACAGTTTCAAGCCAATCTACCATTGTTCCATCTAAGGGGTATCAAACTGGTAGCCCACGGGCCGGATGTGTCATGCGCAGGCTACACCCTCCCTGGCTCCGCAAAGGCAAAAAAGTCACGATATGTCACAATATGTCACGTGACACGATCGAGTTTGACACCCGTGATCTAACTAATCCAATTTCAGCTTTTTTTTAATGTAAATCTGGAATTGGATTGGTTAGATAGAAATGAATATGGATTCTGTATGGGTGTGTATGGGTTTTTAATTGTTTTTAAATGTTTTTATTATGTATCTTTTTAATAAGCTTTTTATATTTTAATAAGTTTTTTATATTTGCTGTAAGCCGCCCAGAGTCCCTAGGGAGTTGGGCAGCATAGAAATGCAAATAAAAGTTAAAAATAAAAGTTAAAAGTTAAAGTTCTGTAGCACTTTTGCAATCCCCACTTACTTTCCCACAGACTTAGACGTTGAGAAAAATGATTCTGTCATCTATATCTATCTATCTATCTATCTATCTATCTATCTATCTATCTTTCTATCTATCTATCTATCTATC
>QLTV01001207.1:710041-720672 GCA_003457575.1 Thermophis baileyi | reverse complement strand
CAGAGCTTACTCTCAGAGACGAAGTCACTTCAGCAATGAATCAGCAAAAGAGAGAGAAAACTAACCCTGTTCTCTAGCTACCTCATATGGCCGTTACTGCCAGTCAGAATGCACCAATGCATTTAAAGCAATATTACATATATTACATTAAACAGTGATTTGTGGCTTGTTTATATTAACCAACCCAACCGTTTGGACAGAGTCCTAACATATTCCTTCGCCTGAAGCACAGCTGATCAGCTCCTTAGCTGTGTTTTGGGCTGATTGCAGCTACTGAGCTGGTGCCGGTCCGTGGGCGCCGCCATCTTTTTTTGTGATTTTTTTGCGAGTTTTTTTACTGTTTGGAAGGTTTTTCCTCTTCTGCTGCTTGAAAAAGGGCCCTCCCGCCTGCCCCTGGGTTTATACTGACCTTTATTCCTTCACCCGAAGCACAGCTGATCAGCTCCTTAGCTGTGTTTTGGGCTGATTGCAGCTACTGAGCATGTGCGGAAGCAAAATTGCGCGAGGGAATGCACGCGTGTGTGCGAGCGGAGCGAGCGCGTGCACAAAACATTGCGATGCAAACCAGTGGAGAAGGTAAGTGGAACCCACCCCTGATTCCTACCTTGAGTTACTGGAAAAATTTAAAACAATGCATTCCTGGACTTGTTTGTATGTTTCAATTAGCATAAGAAAACATTTGGCCATTGCTTTCCTGAAGAAGAAAGGCAGGAAGGCACAGAAACATGGGAATTATCCAATGGGAGAGTATGGTGGTCTATATTCCACATTGTACAGAATATAGCAATAGCAATAGCACTTAGACTTATGTACCACTTCATAGTTCTATACAGCCCTCTCTAAGTGGTTTACAGAGTCAGCATATTGCCCCAATAATCTGGGTCCTCCTTTGACCGACCTCGGAAGGATGGAAGGCTGAGTCAACCTTAAGCCCATCAGGATCGAACTCCTGGCAGTGGGCAGAGTAAGCCTGCAATACTGCATTCTAACAACTGCGCCACCACAGCTCCTTAGTCCTGAAAACTTTTGAGAAGTGTTACACACAGAGGAATGATGAATAGCAAATAGAAAGTTGATGATGAGTAGTAAATTGTAAATTCAGCACAGTGGATTTCTGATAGGGCTAGCAGCTTTTTCTGGCCCAGATGTCAATCTGATTATCCTCTGCTTATCCATCATGTGGGAAAGCACGGATCCTTTGATTAGCCTTTGCAGGCTTGACTCTCTTGAACCCAGTTTGCGTGTTCCAAAACAATACTGTAAAATGTGTGGACAATAGCTACTGGCTCCAAGATCTTTTCTACCAGAAGGTTAAGATCACCTCTCAATAAAGTCAGGCTGCACCTTTAAAATTCCCGACATCAACAGAGCCATAGAAGCACTCATGCTTTCAAACGACCAAAGCTCTCAGTGTGGCTTTTCTACTACCGGTAGTGTTGATCATTTGAAAGACTACATTAGAAAGGAACAGAACAAAACAACTCTGGCTCTTTCTGAAAATCCCTTGTGCAAGGCCAGGCAAAGAAATAGACTCGCTTTGAAGTCTTTTCTCTACTGAACTTTCCTTCCTGAGCTCTGTTTATCCATCATGTGGGAAAGCACGGATCCTTTGATTAGCCTTTACAAGCATGACTCTCTTGAACCCAATAGAGAGGAAGAGTCATTGTTCAGAGCTATAATAAAAGTCCCTATTAATGCAAGTGACCTTTGCTGTTTCTAATGATAGAGGAGGAAAATGGCTTTGCTGTAAAAATGTCTATAGTGCATTTAATGGCCCTGATCTACTCCCATGTCAAGTGGGCAAAGGGCAGGGGGAAAGAGAGATGGGGGGTGGGTGGGAATCCCTTGGTACATTTCTCATTTATGTTTGCAATGGGCTGCCTTTGTTTTTGTTTCCGGCTTTTTTTTTTTAAGATAGAAATTAAGTATCAAATCATATATCAAGAGCATCACAGTTATTAATTTCCCATATCTTCATATAAGATATAAACAATCTGTAAAACACCAGAAAAAAGGAACTTATTCAAGATTTAAATACAATCCATACTGAATAAAAAGCTAAGACAGCAAGCACGAGCAGTGCTAACAAAAATAACTTCAGAACCTGTTTAAAGAACTTCAAAAATCACACTATGTTTGTATCCACACTATTCTCACAAATAAATAGGCAAATTTTTAAATAAAATTCTTTTTTGTTTCATGGGTCTCTGAAAGTGTGAATAAACATATACAGTATCATATATCGTACACATATATCTCATACATACACACACACATACACACACAGAAACATGATTACAACTACATCTAGGTAAGTTAGATCTAGGCAAGATTGATTCTAGAATTTCTCAATTCCATATAACCACAATGAGCCGCGGTGGCGCAGTGGTTAGAGTGCAGTACTGCAGGCTACTTCTGCTGACTGCCGGCTGCCTGCAGTTTGGCAGATCGAATCTCACCAGGCTCAAGGTTGACTCAGCCTTCCATCCTTCCGAGGTCGGTAAAATGAGGACCCAGATTGTTGGGGGCAATATGCTGACTCTGTAAACCACTTAGAGGGGGCTGTAAAAGCACTATGAAGCGGTATATAAGTCTAAGTGCTGTTGCTATTGCTATAATTACTTTTCCTAGGGCAGTGGTTCTCAACCTTTCTAATGCCGCGACGCCCCCATGACCCCCCCGCCGCCGCGACCCCCCACCACCACCGCGACCCACGCCCTGCCCCGTCTCCGCGTGCGATGAGGTGACAAAGGGGGCGTGGCACCAGGGGTGAAATGTTCTCAGTTCGGGCTTGCCTGCGGGTCGCCGAACAGCTGATAGCAACGGAAGCGGGAGACTTCACCCGGATGCCGCCATTTGGGTTCTTTTACCCTCTGCGCATGCGCAAAGCGTTCTGTGCATGCGCAGAGGGTAAAAGAACCCGAATGGCAGCATCCAGGCGGGTGGGCGAAGTCTCCCGCTTCTGTAGCTACCGGCTGTCCGGCGACCCGCAGGCACGGCCGAACCGGGAGCATTTCACCAAGATGGTGGACTAACGCACACAGCGACCCCTGTGAAATGGTCGTTTGACCCCCAAAGAGGTCACAACCCACAGGTTGAGAACCGCTGTCCTAGGGAATAAAAGAAGAAATAGTAAAAAGAACAACATCAATAAGGTTTTGGAAAAGTAAAGGGAAAATCTCCTGTTTGGAATGAAATTTATTTCCTCCACTACCACCTCCTTTTGTACACATAGTATATAAATATGTGTATTATATAAAGACACAGGAAAGCAGCCGGGATTCCAGGTCTCTTCCTGTAAGGGTTGTTATCTAAGTAGGACCTTAGAATCAATCCTTTTCTGTAGTGGCTCCAGCTTGGTTATAATGGTATTTGGGAAAGAGCTTGAGAGACGTTGCTGAGATAATGGTCAGCATGGTCAGAGAAGACATAGCTCTCAGTTGCATAGTGGATGGAACAAAAGGTTCAGGAGGGACTCTCCCTAAGTTACCAGCCTGTAAAGGTGACGATGGGAGAATTGTATTTTTAGACTTGCAAAAATGAAATCACCCTTATCAGGTAGACCAGACAGGAATCACAACCAGATAAACTAATTCTACTTTACTGTGTGGTTACATTAAAAGGATCTTGGAAGCCTGAAAATACAATTCTCCCGCCATCACCTTTACAGTCACAGGTGGTATTCACTTACTTTCCCTACCGGTTCGCAAATGTGAGTGTGTGCGCTCACTTCTCTCGCACGCACCCCTTACATGCATGTGCATGGCATTCTGCGCATGCGCTGTGCTCACACGCGTGGCTTGCACGCATGCACGCGGCTTCAAAATGTGCCTAAATAAGATGGCATAGTGCCGGGGTGGGTGGGTGGTGCGGGCCCACCCGCAGGTCGCTATTACCAGTTTGCCCAAACCAGTCCGAACCAGCTGAATACCACCTCTGTTTACAGCCTTATAACTTAGGGAGGGTCCCTCCTAAATCTCTTGCTCCACACGTTATGCAGATGCAGGCTATGCTTTCTTTTATCTGATCATTCCAGAGGTGGGTTCCTCCCGGTTTGGACCGGTTCACCCGAACTGGTAGCAACCCGCTGGTGACGTCACAGTGACATCACAGATCCGGTTCGGTCAGTGCCGGTCCATGGGAGCCGCCATCTTTTTTTTTGGATTTTTTTTTTTTGAAAAAAAAAATTGGATTTTTTTTTAATTTTTTTTTTCTTCTGCGCATGCGCAGAAGCTGAGTTTCCGGCACTGTGCATGCGTCGCCATCTTGTTTACGGCTTTTTTGGGGGGGGGATTTATTTTTATTTTTCGGCACTGCAGCGCGGGAGGAAGCGAACCGGCGGCGAGGTAAGTTAGAACCCAGCCCTGGACCATTCCCTAGGCAGCATCCCTTCACCTGATCTCCCAAGGTCATTCCCATATCTCCCACTGAGATCTGACAAGCTCCCACTCTCCATGCCTTCTGGAAGGCCTTCAAGGTTGGTTCTTCCCTCACACATTAAGATACGGTGAGGCTAGAACCTAGTGATTGTATTTGTAATTGTTAATGGGTTAGGGAGCAAGGATTAGTTGGTGGATGTTTGGGATGTTGCTTTTATGGTTTCCTTTCCTTTTGTTATTGTTTGCAAGTTACCTAGAGTTGTGACCCACCCGACTCTAGGCATCATACAAGCCTTTTAAATAAAGAAACAAAGGTGTTTGTGCAGGATCATTTTTCACTTTAAATAATATCTTTAACAAGAGGGTGAGGCAGAAATTGTGGCTTTCATTTGACTTCTAAAGACCATCTTTAATTTAAATTTTCTTTAACTTTAATCTGGTTTAATAATCTTTAATTTTCTTTCCTCCCATTTTTGGAAAATTTGTTTTTCACCTCAACTCCTTCCCCACCCTCTTCTTGATTTGAAAGGAACAAAACTAAGTTTTACAACTCCAGACACAATTCATTCATGAGAATTAGATAATATGTGATCAAAGATTAGCAATTAAAAACTTAGAGCCATATTTGTATTATGCATCTCCTAAAATAGGGAAAATCTCTGGTCCTTTGAAACCTAATGAACTATAATCTCTGTAATCCAGAGATGCTAGTTGTTGTTGTTTTCTGAAAAGTTATCCCTCTGAAAATCATACGGGCATATTGAATAAAACTAATATAGCACAGACCTGAAAAGTAGAGAAATACGTTTGTGTATATAGGTATATGTAAGTGTACATATAAACCCACAAGCGGTATTATATTTGTCCACTGAAATTGCAGGCCATTATGGTGTTAAATAAACATGCTAGTAATTACCAAGATGAATTTAAGAATCTGTGTGCATTTTAAATAATAAATGAGGCTGGTTATTGAGAATTCAATACATTTACAGTGGGGGGTATTAAATTCCTAATGTGAAATGTAGCTTTAAACTTCCAAACATCTCCTGGAAAACAAAGAAATGCTTTATTTAGTGATCGGCAGACCAATCCCAAGATGAGCAACAGGAAGTTAGCATTTTTTTTTTCTGAGTTAAGGGCTTTTTCTATATAATGCTCTAAAATGACAAAGTGAGATCTGTTAATCTCATAAACCTGATGCATACAAGATAATCCCCTAAGAAGGTTATCCCTGTGGCAGGCATATTATTAGAAAAAGCTGATTTGTTTCAGCCTTTGAGGTTTAATGGAGAAAAAGTATCCGTACACCTAGGCTTAATTAGGTTAAGTATTATGTTTATTATAAATATATCTATATGTCACTGCGATGCTCCAGGTGAGTTTCCTTTCCTATCAATCTTTTACTTCCCTTAAGAAGCCAAATTGGATTTAGATTCTATTATCAAACATTTGCAATTGCCTTTTATAACAAGTTACTTTTATTTTATGGTAATTTTTTCCCACATTAAAAAAAAGGAATGGAGTATGTACAATATATTAATCACATTTCTTTGCTTGGTTTAAATTGGCTATCTTCAGCCATTCAATTCTACGATGATTTCAGTAATGCTAAGATTTTTTTTTCTCATTTTCAGCTCCAAGAAGCTGAGCAATTCATAATCCAGTTTACACTGAAAAATATGACATTTGAGTCAAAGCAAACGCTCCTTAACCTCTGCTTAACAAAGATATTCTACCTTTGTTTGGGAAGGATTGTATTCTCATGCTTATGGAAGCTGCATGCATTCAGTTATTCCAAAGGGAAATAAATCCATTCATTCCCTTTCCTGTTGTTTCTGAAAAAGTCACCCCAATAGATTTCCCTTGCAGTAAGACTAGCTTTATCATAGCTGTTTTTACCTTCTGCTATTTTTTTTTAAATCATATGATTTTAATGCTTTTTCTCGTGACATCCATTCTATTTTTTTAACCTGGTAACTATTTTTCAGCCATTTCATCTTAAGAATTATGTGTGAACAGCAATAAGACAAAAGAAACTATTTTTACAGAGAAAATCATCATGTCTGCATACATCCTCAGTACACTTTTGAACTGCTTAAGTTCTTTGTTCATGAAAGTTGAAGTAAGCTGGCTTTTCTTCCTGCCCAAGCTGAGATGCTTTGACAACATTGTGAAAAAGATTCAGTCTGGACTGTAGGCTAGGATATCCTCCCATTGGAGAATTCTTCTGATGCTTTGACATCCTGTGATGGTGTGTGGAAATGACCTTGGGAGACAGAGGGAAAAGCTGCAGCCAGGGCAATGAACAGATAACAGGCAGTTTAGCCCACAACAGGAATGTAGGTGTGGCAAATGTTTAAGAAGGGACCTTCCCTAGTTTCTTGGGCTGTATAGATGACGGGAGAAATTTCTGTTGATGGAACCTTACAACAAAGTTGAATTAATTCATCTGCTTCCTATCTGGATTACTTTTCAAGGTTGAAATCTCCCAGTTGACCAATCACCTTTTGGGGTGGGGCAGTTATTCTGCATATTGTCTCAAAGATATGTTGTGCCATGCGTTCCACTTCATAAACGCATGGCACAATATAGGAGAACAAACCCATCAGGACAAGATTCAGCAGTCCATCTGCATTTAAAAGACAAATGCCACTCTTTTGAAGACAGCAAAGTCCACATTTTGGACAGAGACGACTGCTGGTTAGAAAGAGGGGTCAAAGAGGCCATCTATGTCAAAATTGAACCATCCAGCCAGAGCTGAAGAAGCTTCTTGGATGAGAAGTGAAACATTTTCAAAGAAAAACCAGAAAGTCCAGTTGCCTCTTGAAAAAGCGCCTTTGGAACAACCATGACCTGGATGACTGAGAATCTCCATAGACATTCTGCATATGTATACAGAAACATATACATAAAAACATATGCATACACACATATGTATAAAGCATTTGTGTTTACACATAGGCACAAACACACATTTTCTATAAATATACAGCCTTCATTTATAAACACAAAGTTAAAAAGCATTCAAACACACACACATATTTATATATAGGCACAACTCCCAGTTTTAAAATAAAAATTCCTTTCCTGCACTTCCAAAGTGTTTATTCAAGGTCATTTCCTACCTCTGTTACTATGCTACTGCATTGGCACAGTGGTTCAAACATTTGCTTCCAATGATGAAGGTCTCCAGTTTGAAACCGAGTAGATTTTCTTAGTTACTATTTTCCTTTCCCTGACCTCCCTAGTCTCCTCTATGCTTTTTTTCCCCTTCTTTTTATGTTTCTGAGGTGCACCATTTTGTTATTTGTGCATTTGCTTGAAGGAAAGGTCAGGGAAAGAAAAATTGTGATTTAAACATCACCAAGTAGATTCCTGCTGAATTTCAAATCAAGGACCATTCTACGTGTGAAAAAACATTCTAGCCGCTGTTCCTTTAAGATAACATTGTAATCAAGGCAGCAAGAGGCCATCTTGAAAACAGTTTTTTCAAGTGAGCAGAATGGCCATTCCTTACCCTGCAGCCACCCATCAGCTTTTCAGGCTAGCCTGTAAGGAAGTAAATTCACCAGCCGAATTGGACAGGAAGCATCAGGAAACAGAAGGGCAAAACACTACAGGTGGTCCTTGACCTATAATGGACCTACACTTAGTGTTACGGACAGACGTGGTCAAAATTTACATAAACATTCCTGATTGGTTTAACTGGTGGCAGGAAAAATAAACCTCTGTCAGTGGCTGGCTTGTCTGCCGGAGCTCGTTAAATAGAGAGCTCCGGCAGCCTGCCGGCAGTTCGTATTGCTAGCGACTAGGAAATAAAAGGTGCTGATTTACTCCCGCGTCCTGCCTCTTCTTCCCGCGCCCCCTATCTAACACTTAGTGTCCATTCTAAGTTATAATAGGCTCCCCAAAAACTACTTACTACCAGGATTCAAAATTCTGATAGCCAACACCCCACAGTCACTTGAGTGCATTTTGGGTGCATGGCAAATGGCATGCATATCCGGCAGTTTGTAGCATCCTGCAATCACATCACCATATTTATAGCATTTTCTGCCAGAAACCGTCATTTACTTCTGGTTTCTGGCAAAAAAAAAAAAAGCATTTTGCAGATAATGGGTTCGCTTAACGACTGCTGAGTTTGCTTTAAGACCAACTTGTTTGCTTTTTGACTGCCACATTCACTTAACAACTGTGGCAAAATTGGGTATGGTCACATAATGGCCTGCCTACTGACCGATAGGACTTACAACCCTAATTCCAGGAAATCGATGATTACTTGTACTTTAAAATCACACCAGGAAAAAGTGGTTGGAGGTCCTATTTGTGCTGGGAGGAAGCTGAATTAAGATGCCATCTTTTCCTACTCTAAAAAAATAAGAATATTCTGGACCTGTTTCTGTAACAGGGCAACCAGGCCGTCAATGAACCTAATAAAGAGAAATTTGACACATTATGTATTGCCTAAAACTCTGAATAAAGCCATAGCAATAAAGATGTCATAGAACAGGGGTCCCCCAACCCCCAGGCCACTTCCCATTCAAAACTGGGCTATGCAAGCAGTGGGTTAGCCTGTGCGTGTAGCTCCACTTGTGTCAGTGGCGAGGTGCAAAGCTCCATTTCTGTAAGTGGAGGGTGCCTGCGTCCTCTGCTCACACAAATGGAGCTGCGCACACGAGCATGCATGCCTGCTGCTCACACAGAACCATCTCCCCCCCTGACTGGTCCACCAAGCCAGAAAAGTGGGGGACCGCTGGGCTAGAATAACATTTCCTACTTCCTTTCTGGCTGAGTCTTCTCCAACTTTGTGTGGTATCTAGGCCTATCTAGATCTAAGAAGCTGTTGACATAAGAAAGGCATTGATAACTTCCCAGATCAAATCTATACAGCCATTTTCCCCCATGTGGTTTCTTCTGGAGGAAAGATGGACTCTTCCCCCCAAATTGTACACTGTTCAGTTCACATTGAATAATTCTACTCCCGTTCTGCTACCAGGAGTTACTTCTATGCATGCTGGCAAAGTGATATGGGAAGACAAGACAGGTAATCATTCTTTCAGCTTTGTGTGTGTGTGTGTGTAAACCTTTGAGTCAGTCTTTGACTCTTGGAGACTTTCTGGACAAGTCCCTGCAATTTTCATGGCCACAACTTCCAAAGTGATTTGACCTTGTTTCCTCCTTTTTCCTAGGGCTGGGAGAAAGGGACTGGCCCAAAGTCACCCAGCTGGCTATGAGCCTAACACAAGACTAAAACTCATGAACTCCCACCTGATGTCTTAATCACTCCACAAAACTGGCCCTACGTTATTTTAGATAATGGGGACAGTAATTATGAAAAACATGAAAGATGATACTGATGTTAAAAAAAATATTGTCTATATATAGAGAGAGACAAAAGTCCAGCAACTAAACAAGCCCTATTGTCTGTCTATATCAGCAAAGGTCATTTTTAACAGCCAATATCACTGGGCTAAAAATAGATTATTCCGACAATGGTTATAAACGGTTATTGTTATAAAAGAGCTGCAAATTTGTCTTAGGTCATATGCTGACCAAAAAGATCTCTCAATGGGAAATAATGTGAAAAAGTGTTTCTTTTAGTCACTTAACCATTAAAGTCCATTTTTAAGGAGTCAGGATATCCAAGGCACATCTTTCATTTTGATTGTAGTTCTCATGGGGGCTTGTTCAGTCTATTTCTCTTTGTTTAGCAAAAACTTGTGTCATTCTTATGGTTTAGCTCTCCAACCTAAATGTTGACTTGATTGTTGCTAATCGTCTGTCACCAATGCTTCAAAGACAGGAAGTTGTGAAATTACTTTAGTAAATTAATAATAATAAAGAAGAGTTTGGTAAATTTTTCCTTCTCTGTCTCTAACTGCAAAGCTTGTATTGCAGGCTAGAAATTTTATACAAAATATGATTACTGCTAACACAAATGCCTGTGATGAGCTGAACTAATGTTAATTGGGCCTTCTTTATTTCCTTTTGACAAAATCCTTAGGAATATGTGTCATAATTGTGTAGTAAGTCATCCCTGGCTGGTCTGCACCTTGTACATTATTTATTTTATTTTATTTATTTATTTATTTTGTCAAGCATGTATTAGATAATATACATAAGTATAAACATGATTTGAATACATGAAATGAATATGAATAAAAGGGAACATTAGGACGCTGGTGCGCTTATGCACGCCCCTTACAGACCTCTTAGGAATGGGGTGAGGTCAACAGTAGACAGTCTAAGGCT
>QLTV01001207.1:692364-705857 GCA_003457575.1 Thermophis baileyi | reverse complement strand
AGATGCAGTCATTGGTATAGAGAAAGAAGAGAAGTGGAGAGAGCACACAGCCTTGGGGGGCCCCTGTGTTAATTGTACAAGTATCTGATGTGATTCTGCTTAGCTTCACCTGCTGCTTCCTGTTTGTTAGGAAGCTTATGATCCACTAACAAGTGTGTTCAGGTACCGCTAGCTGGTTTAGCTTAGTTAGAAGAGTTTCTGGAATGATGGTATTGAATGCTGAACTAAAGTCTACAAAGAGGACCCTTGCGTAGGTCTTTGGAGATTCAAGAAGTTGTAGGATGTAGTGCAGAACCATATTAACAGCATCATCTGTTGATTTATTTGCTCGGTATGCAAATTGCAGGGGGTCTAACAGCGGATCCGTGATGGTTTTCAAGTGGGACAGCACTAGCCTTTCAAAAGTTTTCATAACTACAGATGTTAGAGCAACTGGTCTGTAGTCATTCAGTTCCTTGATGGTGGGCTTCTTCGGCACTGGGATGATAGTAGAGCGTTTAAAGCAAGAAGGAACATGATTCCCTCCTTGGCTTTAGCTTAGTAGACTATAAAGATTATCTTCATAGTTATATAATTATTTTCTTGAATATCGGATTGGCTTTTTAATTCAGCAGGCTGGCTGGGAAATTCATGGATTTAAAGTCCACACAACTTAAACTTTGAAAAACACTGGTTTAATTGTTCTACAATAGCCCTGCTGCTTTTGATGCTCTGTTAATTTAAGCTTTTGCGAGCAACACTCCTATCCATCTGCCACAAGTCATTTAAGTAGACTAATCCCATTGCCACTTTTCTCATTTGGTTTTTGCTTAAGTTTCTGATCAACATTTAGAAAAAAGTCAACACAGGTTAATAAAACTGAGTCAGCTAATAATTTGGCTGGTGAAAAGCAGGCCTATAGTAAATTCTCTTCCCATAGATTAGATGAAGAGGGTGTAAAATGTTGGATTCTAATAGTCACTGGAATCTTTTCAAATGACAGCATTACATTTCTGCCTAGATTCTCATATAAAAACAAATTCTACATGGTGTGTCAGAGAGAGAAGTTAGAGGCCAGTATGAAGTCTCAGCATCCTTCCAATAAGCATTCCTTCAAAGTAGACCAATAATATGAAAGTGTGCTGGTACATGAATATGAAAAATGTAGCTGACATAGGGAGAAATTCATGATGGACACAATAACAGAATGCAGGATTGCTATCTTACACCTCAGGTTTTTCTCCCCATCGAGGGACTCTCCAGATACTTTACCTAGAATCCACAGCCATATTATGTGGCTGTTCCAAAATATGGAATCATAGATTATAGAACTGGAAGGGACTACAAGAAACTTCTAGTCCAGTGCTTCTCAAACTTGGCAACTTTAAGATGTATGGACTTCAACTCCCAGAATTTCCAAACTGGGTGGAGAATTCTGTGAGTTGAAGACCCCACGTCTTAAAGAAGCCAAGTTTGAGAAGCACTAATCTGATCTAGTCCAGCCTTCTGGAATTTGCAGAAGAACCAATTAAACTTTCTAGGAGAGATGAGTGATCAGCCACTTCTGGAAAAGTTCCAGAGATGGAGAGCCATATCTGGAGGACAGTGGCATCATAAGTTAGGTCTGGAAACTAGCTCCAATGCTCATTCAGCTCCCAAACTGACCTGCTGATCATAGAATAATCCCCTTCCAGTCACAAATGTCTTGCCCATTTTTCAGGATTATGGAGAGGATGAAATGAAAAGAGGAACTTGAATGCCATTCTGAACTTGTTGGGAAAATGTCAGAAAAATCAGGTAACACAACTAAACTAACACAAATCGAATTGAATCAAGACTGTCTTTAAAAAAGAAAATGCAGGGATTGTATATGAAACAGGGTGGCTGTGAATGTTATCAGAATGCTATTTTCTTCTTTTTTTTTTAAGATTCTGTGTTCCGTAAAATGTCTCCATAATTAGAGATGGTTCCTTGCTTTAGAAGTTCATCTTTAACATAAGGAAGACAATATGAACGGAGACAAAAGGGAACAGAGTTTAGGGATTTGAAACAACATCCCTCATGTGTGTCTGTGGGAGTTATTTGTAAATCTCTCCAAAGAGGCCACACCATTTAACAGATGCTGCATGAACAAAATCTTTTTCCAGTCAAAAATCTGCTCAAAACAGACTTTTTTTTTCCTCTTGTGAAATAGGTCGGAAAGCAACCATATGCCTTTGGAAGCTGTATACAAAAAGGGGTAATTAGGTTTTGTGGTGGCAATAGAGGTAGTGGTTAGAAACAGCTCACATCAGGGAGATGTACAGAGTTTTTAAAAAGGATATACAGTAGATAAAAAAATATGTGAAATGAATAAAGTCAGCAATTTTTGACAAAAGGAGGTTTCTCAGGAAATGTATCACAAAAGAAAGACATAAGTGCAGCAATTCCCTTCTGGTGTGTTTCCCTGAGATAAAATGTGGAAGTGTGGGAAACTGAAGGAGGCTGCAAAACCCTAGAAAGATTTTCATACAAGTTCTTGGGCATCTCATAACTAAGTGCAAAAACATCACATACATATATATAAACCCAAGAACTTCAATAACATTGTTTTCTTTGAATAAAAACTAAAAAACAGGGGTTTTTTAACAACTTTGATGACAAAAGGAAGGGGGGGTTGTAGTGTTTCATATCTTTGCATCATAGACTATCAAACCCAAAAGTAGGTTTGAAAGTAAGTAATAGTATCTTGCTGGAATATTATAAATTCTTATCATTGTAAATCTTTAAAATCAGTCACAACAATTCTATGACTGGGAACACTCAGTGACTTCAAACGTGACTTAGTTTAATTGTGGGATTAAATGATAAATCCTTGATTCATACATCATGCTGAGCTCTCAGCCAAAATTTACAAATGCCAATTACTCCATTCAACAAGAGGATGGGCTCCAGGGGTGGGTTCTAATTTTTTTTACTACGTGGGCGTGGCTTATTTTGTGGGTGTGGTTTGATGGTCATGTGACTGAGTGGGCATGGCCAACTTGACATCACACACGCACACTCAGTCACATGACCCCCCACCACCAAGCCACGCCCACTGAAACGGTGGCGAAAATTTTTGGGACTTTTTGACACTTTTTGTTTTGACACTCTGGCCCCATATCCAGGTTGGGATGCCATGGGGTAGCGGTGGTCATCTCAGCTTTCCCTCTGTTGCCCTTCCTGGCCAAAAAGCGCCCCTTCTCGCCTCTGACGGGCCTTCCCCGCGGTTACATCTGGAGCACCCCACTCCTGCTGCGTCTGCGAGATGAGCGTGCAGGAGAAAAGCTTCCCTCTGGACCTCGGGGGTGGCTTCACCGAAGACGTGCCCAGGCCCCCAGTCAAGAGGGTGACCCTGTTTCCGTGGCACGCCGGCCATGGCTTTTCGGCCAGGAAGAGCAACGGAGGGAAAGTACAAAGCAGCTTTTTTCTCGCCAGCTGACCGGAGAACTTTTTGGCGTTGTTGTTGCCGAGCTCCTGGAGAGCCACGCTCATGCTAGCCCACATGAGCATGGAGCTAGCCGTGGGCGAGCCAGGCAGGCCAGGGGCGATGGCAACGGCAGAGTCTGGCACTCGGGGAGGGCAAGGAAAGGTATTCACATTCGGAGTCCTTTTTGCCCCGCCGCGGCCACGGTAGCTGCTTGTTACCCTGGCGATGGGCTCTGCGAGGCCACTACAAGCAGAGGCGAAGGCTGCTCCTAATCTTTCCAATCTCCGTACAGCAGCTTTGGGCCTCGCGAGTCATGCAGGGGGTGGGGGGAGCAAGGAGTCTGCCTGGAGGGCCTGCTCGTTTTGGCTGTAGAGTGAGAACAAGCTTCCACGCCCCATTGCTAAGGCGCTCTCTATTTACCTTCGCCTCAGCTGGGGCTCAGCCCGTCACTCGCAAGTCCCTCCTGCCCGTTGTCCCCTTGCCTTCTCGGGGAGGACAGTGGGCCGTTTTGGGGGCGAAGAGGAGTACAACACACACATATGTAGGGAGCTACTCTTAGCACAAACTACTGCAAAGAAACCTCTAGAAAGCTTATCTTCGCACCACACACCCGATACAACGTCTGTTCTCAATCAGAAATTCTTCCCTAGAAGATTAGTTTTCTCCTCCGACGTCCTCTTTCCCCGCCAAAGTCCCCCTCCTGGGAATCTACGAATAGCTCCTCTCCTCATAACTGAGCTTCTTTCTTCATTTTTTTTCCTCTTTCGACCCACCACACCGTAAGATGACTGGCTAACTGGCCATCTCCAGCGTGTCTCGCAGCCCTCCCACTTTTGCTGGGGGGGGGATGAAAAGCGAGCTCTAGGCGGTGGTGGGCGGTGCTGTCCTGGGACATCTGCCCGGCCTCTCGGACCGCCGCCCGCCGCCGCCTGGAGCTCGCTTTTCACACACACACACCGCCACCCAAACCCGTGCAGGGAAACTTCCTGGGAGTTCCAAGACGCCCCGAACTCCGGAGTTTTTTCCTGCGCAGCTTTTGCCAGTGGGGGGTGAAAAGCGAGCTCCAGGCAGTGGCAGGCGGCGCTGCCCAGCCTCTCAGACCACCGCCCGCTGCCGCCTGGAGCTCACTTTTCACACACACACACCGCCACCCAAACCCGTGCAGGGAAACTTCCTGGGAGTTCCAGGATGCCCCACCGCCACCCCTCTCAGCCACAGTGCAGCAGCTGCATCTCCCATCAATGCGAGGGCTGCTAGCTCCCTTCCCCGCGGCCGGGCGGCCCCGACATGCTTGCCTGCCTTCGATCCTGATGGGAGCTCCAGTCGCAGTGGTGGCAGAAGGAAAGTTACAGAGCGGTGCAGTGGCGCTCCAGGAGGGCAGACCTCGGGGCCCTGGGAAAGCGCACAGTAAGGAGTTGCCGCTTTCGGTCCTCCCAGTCCAGAAAATGCTGCGGGAGAAACTACCGAGAGCGCCGGTGGGCTTCTCTGTCTACGCGAGCCCGGGGAGTGGTGGCAAGGAAGTTGCCAGAAACTCAGCTTCTGCGCATGCACAGAAGAAAAAACCCGGGAAAAAATCCCCCCAAAAAATAAAATAAAAATTCAAAAAATTCAAAAAAAAAAAGAGATGGCGGTGCCCACAGACCAGCACCGACCGAACCGGATCTGTGACGTCACTGTGACCTCACCAGTGGGTCACTACCGGTTCGGGAGAACCAGTCCAAACCGGGAGGAACCCACCTCTGAGTGGCTCGGTGGTTTAATTATGCTGGAAATGGTCCCAGCTCAGCTCCAGAAGTTTGAGCCCAAGCACTGTGTGGTAGGGTGAGCTCCCATCATTCGTCTTAGCTTCTGTCCATCTAACAGTTTGAAAGCATGTTCTATGCAAGTAGATAGATAGGTACCACTTTCGTGGGGAGATGAGTTGATGCTCTGTGCAGGCAGTCAGATTCCTGATGGCTCTGAACCTTCCTGGTTGTGGTGCCCATTTGTGAGGCAGCTCTAGGAAGGAAGGGGGCTTTGGGTGACACTGCAGGAAGAGCCGCTCGTCATTCTCTCTCATGAGAAGCCAGTTTGCCTTCTATGGCACACCTTGGGAAGCGTGCAAGTGTGTCCCATAACAGGACTGGTACCTTGGCATGCCAAACTATAACTCTGCACCTGCATTGTTGTCTCCTGGCTATTGTAACAACAATACACATTAATAATAATAATAATTCCATTCAACATGTTACAGCAAAACTAAACCGTTCTCTTTATGCTTTAGTATGATGTATGAATCCTAGTTTTGGTAAACTTCTAGGCTGAAAGTCTTTAATTTTTTTTTCTCATTTATTTATATATATATTTTCTTTACATACAATAAGTGCTTGGTGAACAGCGTACTGTCTGAGTCAGTTGCTTACATAGTAATACTTTTTAAAATCTTAATTTCTACCTCTGTTATCCAACCATTGATAAAACAGGTCCCATGTTCGATAGTACTCGGTGTCTTCCTTTTCTTTTATCTTCAGTGTTAATCTGTCCATTTCTGCACAGTCTAGTATTTTTTTTAATTATATCTTCTTCTGTAGGTGTTTCCTTGTTCTTCCAGTATTGTGCAGATACAATTCCTGCTGCTGTCAAGACATGTAATATCAAATATACATTCCCTTTATCATATTTCTCTGGTATTATGCCTAACAGAAATAGTTCTGGCTTATAGTCTATATGCTGTCTTAACATTCTTTCTAACCACATATGCATTTTCATCCAATTTTTTTTTGCTTTTGGGCACGTCCACCACATGTGGTAGTATCTGCCCGATATTTGATTACATTTCCAACATTTGGTGGACAACATTTAGGCTGAAAGTCTTTAACTGGCTGTTGATTTTTGCTTGTCCAGATGGTAGGCAGGTTATTAGCAATATTGGTGGCATTTTCAAAATTAAAAATGGCTCCCAAGAATAACTGCTGGGTGTCTTTTTCTATAAACTACAGAACCAGGATTAAGTTTCAAATGCAGCCTAAATAATTTTCTATCAAAAGAATACCATTCTTAATCCTACAATTTACAAAAAAAAAAATTATTACAATTTCCTTGGATTCCTTGAGGTGAAGTAGCCCTCTGTGGCTTCATCACTATACATTGTGATACTGCTTCATTAAAATGATGGCACTAATACATGCTGTTTTCTCTCTTTTAATTGCTTGTGGCTCCTGGAACATGTTTTGTTGTTATTCTGTGGAAGGTGGCACCTTCATTCTCACTCTCAACTGACAACTGTGTTCAGCTGTCATCTGTGATAATGGCCTGTTTGGTTACAGAGGTTTGCCTGCTAAATAATTTACCAAGTTGAGCTGCTTTTTAAAGCTTGCTCCATGTCTTCAATAAAAGGCAAGCATCACACTATGCAGCGATCTTTAGCTGGTCCCCAAGTTTTTCCTGTTTGATTTTGCTTGCCTTGAATTCTGGCCCAGACTCATGTTTATTTGGAATTTTGTTGTTGTTATTGTTATTTACATTTATGAAGAATTTCCATATAATAAAAGATAAATCAAGAAAAAGAAAAGAAAGTGCAAAAAAAGAAAACTGATCAACGTGTCTGTTGGGAAGAAAGTCGGAAGTCATTTATATAGTTAACTTCGTCCCAGACTCACACTGAGTAACAGAATAGCAGAGTTGGAAGGGATCTTGGAGGTCTTCTACTCCAACCCCCTGATCAAGCAGGAGACCCTATATTATTTCAGACAAATGATTGTCCAGTCTCTTGTTAAAAACTTCCAGTGTTGGAACATTCACAACTTCTGGAGGCAAATTGTTCCACTGATTAATTGTTCTTACTGTCACGAAATTTCTCCTTAGTTCTAAGTTGGTTCTCTCCTTGATTAGTGTCCATCCATTACTTCTTGTCCTGCCTTCAGCTGCTTTGGAGAATAGATTGACTAGCTCTTCTTTGTGGCACCCCCTTAGATATTGGGAAACTGCTATTATGTCACCCCTAGTCCTTGTTTTCATTAAACTAGACATTAAACTCTGAGTGGTTCACAAAATCAGGAGGGAGTCTGAAAAAGTCAGGTTGAATAATGCAATGGGCAGAATGGAAGGGCAAAACCCACCCCCAATTCAGCATCTTCATTGCAGCTCTACCGTATTGATATTGATCTTGGATCTAACTTTACAACTGACTTTGTATCTTTTTTATGTTTATGGTTTTATAAATATAAATATATTTATATCTGAATTTGAACAATATTCATTAGCATTTTCAACTTTTTTTTAACAATCTACATTTCAGGATCCAATTACAGTAATTTATAAAAAATGAATCCAAACTATAAATCAGAATTTAAAAGTTTATTTATTTATTTATTTATTTTATAAAATTTATATGCCGCCCAACTCCCGAAGGACTCTGGGCGGCTTACATCATAAAAAAAATAAAACATATAAAAACAATTTAAAAAAAGAAAGGAAAAAAAATCTATATTTAAAATAAAACATTCACACAACCATGCATGGGCCAATCAGAACAACTATTGGCCCCAGGCCTGCCGGAAAAGCCAGGTCTTAATGGCTTTACAGAAGGCCAGTAAGTCCACCGCGGTCCTGCCAGCTGGCACTGTCTGGCCGATGGGACCTGAAGAAGGCCAACCCTGTGCGACCTCACTGGTCGATGGGAGGAATGTGTCATAAGGCGGTCACGCAAATAAACTGGTCCTGAGCCATGTAGGGCTTTAAAGGTAACAACCAACACCTTGAATTGTGACCAGAGCGCAATCGGCAACCAGTGCAGCTCGCGAAGGATGGCACTTGTGTGGGTGTACCTTGGCACATCCACGACTGCTCGCGCAGCTGCATTCTGGACCAGTTGTAGTCTCCGGACACTCTTCAAGGGTAGCCCCATGTAGAGCGCATTGCAATAGTTGCTGAAGCCAAGCCAATCTAGGAAATTTCTAGACCTTTGCCTCTCAGAATTCCTTATTAAAAACAGAGGTGGTATTTAAGGGAAGACAGGAAAGATGAACGCTGCAGCAGATTTCACAATTTTACAATACACTAAGGGTAAATAATGCAAGACTGTCCCATTTTCCCCAGCATAATTTAACTAATTACACAGCCTGCCTTGTATCATAACCAATCTTATGTAAACATAATGATCTTTGCTGAGAATTCCCTCAGTTTAGTTAACCAATTGCTTTTCTAATTCTTGAGTTGTCATTAAAATCTCCCTCATTTAAATACCAGCAGCTGTGTACCATACTATCGTTGTCAAAACGTAACCCTTGATACTTTGGTAAAAGAGAAGGGAAAAAATGATATTCCTCATGCGGTTTTTAATTACATGGCTTGAAAAGGAAATAATGATTGCTAATGATGGAATTAAGAACCCCTAAATCTAATTAGATCTAGCATAGTGATATATTTCTTCTGTTGTGCTGTAAAATTTATCCAAATGCTTCCCCTTAGATTGTGCTTTAAAAAAGATACTAATTGCAGCATTAATTATAATTTGAATGTGCCTGCATATGTTTAGTCATACATGCAGTGACTCCACATACAGACTGAACTATGGTCTTGAACCGTGTCATGTTGAAATTCATCTCTTTCTGAAATTGAAGGAAAGATATGTGTTTATTTCAGTTCACACAAACTTTTCCAGATGTCACTTTCCAAACCTCTGCATGAACCAAGGTCCAATAATACCTGATATCTACATTTTCCCTCTTTTTGCAGTGATGGATAAAATGTAAGGAAAATCCCCCACAAACGTATAAGACAAGGTAGCGCTAAAGTACATTGTTAGAAAGAAAAATATATAAAAATGTGTATGTTAAGAAAACTGTATTAAAATGTGTGTATTAGAAGAAACCCCTATGGCCTATGCTTTTCAAGTTCAAACTGGTGCAGAATTAGGATCAGAATAAATAAATGAATGAATCAGAATAAATTTATGTTTAAACAAAGTTTAGAAATGAGACAATCCCATAATCTCTTTATCTATCCTTAATTATTTCACATGGTTTTGTTATGCATGTTTTACTGCATGTTTTGCTTTTGCTTTTTGTACCATGTAATTGTTCTGATTACATTAAAAGATAGCATAAAAATCAAGTAGTTAGATGATAGAAAGTTTAGGGGAACATGACATTAAGGTGGTAATCCATCCTCCAAAACTTCTTTAACCCTATTAATTTCCAATTTTGACCATGTTGATCAACAACCTCAGTTCCTATGAACTTTACAACTTGATTCTATTCAGATGTTTGGGACTACAACTATCAAAACTTCTATGAACTCATCAGTAAAATCCACCACCATAAGTATCATAAACGTTTTTGATGGTGGTCTCCTCATGATGTAACTCTTTTCTTTCAAATTGTCTGTAGGAGTCTTTGTTGTTTATCAAAATTATTTTAAGCTGCTCTTCTCCCTCAGAAATACCTCAGCGGTATAAAAGAGGATAAGAGATAAATAAATGTGCCACTATCGTGTTTCCACAAAAATAAGACCCTGTCTTATATTTTTTTGAATCCTGAAATAAGCACTTGGTCTTATTGCCATGCACTCAAAAGCCCGATTGGGCTTATTATCAGGGGATGTCTTATTTTGGGGGAAACAGGGTAGTTAAGAATGTCAACATTTGTTATTATAGTGTCTGCTTTTCTTCATTTTACTGCTGGCTTTAGATTTCATTGTTGAATGGAAACAGGCATGTCCTTGTAGTCATCAGAAGTCAAGATCAGTTCAAGGCAACTTTTGTCTTTGTATAACCCTTGCAAATGTATAAATAGAACAGAACAAAACATAATTGTTTCAACCAAAGATTATAACAAGGACGAAGGAAAGAGAAGGCACATGGGTTAAAAAAAAAAAACTCGATAATTACATACAGTAAAATGGCCTCTATGATAACCACAGTTGAGTTATCTGAAAATAATTTAAAAATTGCCCAGACTAGTAAATGTGAATTGTAAGCTTGCATTGATTAAGACCCCGCATTTTGCACTCACCACCTGAATATTCTGGCTTTTGGGCTGCATAAATACATTATTTCGGGAAATAAATTCTGAAGGGCAAGTGATTGGTAGCAACCAAACTCAGTTTTACTGTCAGTTCCAGAAAACGACAGCCAAACGGTTTTTTAAAAAAGTAATTGCATTATCATTTGTTTTAATTTTCAGGGGGGTTTTTTTACAGTTCAGAAAACATCATTGAAATTATGAAATATTTCCTAGGAAGATAGAAATAAGTTTCCATAGTATAAGATTGATTAGAACTCAATAAATTAGACTCAATTAGGTGAAACATATTAGACAGTCAGCATTCTGTAAGAAGGATGGATTCGCTCTGTTCTAGGAAATGGAGATTATCCTTTAATAGTTCTTAACATGAGAAATAATTTGTTCACTTTTTTTCTCAGTTATTTCAGTTTTCTACCATCGTTTGTTCACACTTCAACTCCTCTGAGAATGGATTTCCTCCTTTTATTTTTATGATGATGAAGATTACCAATCAGTTAACTTCTTGATCCCAATGAGACAACTGAGAACCCATTAGATCAGTGCTTCTCAACCATGGCAATTTTAAGATGTCTGGACTTCAACTTCAACAGATTCTTTTTAGCAAGTTTTATTAAGCTGAAAGAGGTAGGATTCCAGCAACTAGGCTATTCTCAATGTAGAGCCAATATAGTCCTAGATATATTAGGTGAAATCTTTCTGATTTTCTTTTTAATACCATACTTAGGTTCTGGCAACGTGCAGGTCTTTTCACTGATAATGAGCTGTGGTGGCACAGTGGTTAGAGTGCAGTACTGCAGGCTACTTCTGCTGACTGCCGGCTGCTTGCAGTTTGGCAGATCGAATCTCACCAGGCTCAAGGTTAACTCAGCCTTCCATCCTTCCGAGGTGGGTAAAATGAGGACCCAGATTGTTGGGGGCAATGTGCTGACTCTGTAAAACTGCTTAGAGAGGGCTGTAAAGCACTGTGAAGCGGTATATAAGTCAAAGTGCTATTGCTATATTGCTATAATGGGGATGTTTACAGGTGATTGTTTACATAGAAGTCTCTTAAATCTTTTAAGTTGGGTGATCAGCTCTTCCAACAACTCTAACCAGTCCTATACATATTTACTCAAAAAGAAGTCCCTTTGAATTCACTGGGCTATACAAAAGGGAGTAAAGAATTGCAAGCTAAATTATGCTAGACAAAAAGATTCCCAGTCCAATGAATAGGACCATAAATATAATCCACTGACTGGAGAATTCAGTGCAATAACAAATAAGATATAGTACAGCTATCCTAGATTTCTGCAAATATTTATTTATTTTATTAAGTTTTTATACCCCCCCCCTCTCTCCTGTGAGCTATCCAGTCCATAAGATGTGACTCTGGGCAGCTTACATGTTGTAAAACAAGTAGAGAAATAATTATTAAAATATTAAAACATTCAAACTACACAGATTAAGATTTTAAAAACTATACTGAACCTAGAACTAAGAGATGGACAGGATGGGGATGGAGTCTTCTTATCTCGGCAACCACCTCCAGCACTGAGCGCTGCCCTCGCAGCCTCAGTCCAATTGGCATATTTAATGAATTTTAGGGCAAAAAAAAAAAGAATAAAAAATGAGGAGGGAGGAGAGGGCTATTTTAGAGGCCCCCTGCAGTTTCATGAATGAGGAAGAGCAAATAAGTAAATAAATGAGCTCACTTATACTCATGTCAGTAACAGTCAACAAAACTTTTATTGATACATCAAAATGCAAATGGGCCAATATAATCTTTGCCTGTGAATGAGTTGGGAATTAGTTAATTCGGCTTTCCCATTTGTAAGCTAATTAATACATAGTTCTTAAGAAACACAATGCATCAGATTCAGCATAATCCTGGACTGATCAAGCTAATTTGAAAGGATTTCCTCAACATCCAAACAGATGAGGAATTCCTTTCAATGTGAAGATTTTTTTGTGATTTTGGAAATTTGTAGGGATAAACGTACAAAGGAAATATATTTTTCCCCAAGTCCTACATATAAGGCAATCCCCAGACACAGGAGAAATCAAAAAGCAAAGCTTTATGCCTCTACTCACAGGGAATTATTTTACTAGAGTTCACCAGCCACAGTGCTTCAGGGAGAAGGATACAGAGGAAATGTAAAACAGGACTCTTCGGTGTCATTTGCTAATTTGCTCTTCTAAGATAAGGGATGTCAAGGAGCAGGAATCTATAAACTGTTCAATCCAGAAAAATGCACCATTGACTTTTTTTGTTTGGAAAATTCTAGATAGTCAGCTTCTTCCATCTCATTCCCATACACTTTTGTGCTATTGCCTTTTCTACAAAGATATATATATATATATATATTCTAGGAGCTCCTAGAAGCACGAGGCTGAAGACACAAGCCTGATAATCAGCCTGAAGATGACGAATGAGACTTCGTCGAAACGTTGCAATGACATCTCCAACTTCACGCGGGAGAAAACCCGAATAACCACAGACCTACATACAAATACCCGTGAAAACCTCAAAACACACACACACACACACACACACACACACACACACACACATTATATATATTTTTAAAAGTGCACTTCAAGAAATAGACTCTATGGGTTCCATATTCCTTCTTCATTTTATTTAATGTTGCTGTAAACTTTATGACTAAGAGGGGGTCAATACACAAGACCCTATGCTCAGCTGTGCCACTGTTGGTGATCCCATTGTGTCCCTATGATTCAGTTAGATGGGACAGTATTAATGGTTAAACTTGGGTTCCAGGATCATAGAGACAAGACAAGACACATGGTTCTGTGGGATAATGCAGTCCTCCATTTTGGTTATCTTTTAGCTGCCAAATGATAGGATAACAGAATAACAAAGTTGGAAGGGACCCTGGAGTTCTTCTAGTCCAACCCCCTCTCAGGCAGAAAACCCTATACCAGTGATGGCTAACCTTTTTCTCTTCGCATGCTGAAAGTGTGCATGTGCCGGCACCCATAATGCAATGCGTGCATGACACCCCCATGTGCCCCGCCCCCTGCGCATGCACGCGCAGCCCCCCATGCGCCCCCCACCC
>QLTV01001207.1:674112-692316 GCA_003457575.1 Thermophis baileyi | reverse complement strand
GTCTCCGGCCTCTGGAGCTCAGAGGCAGCTGTTTTCACCCTCCTGGAGGCTCGAGGAAAGCCTCCAGAGCCTGGGGAGGGCGAAAAACGGGCCTCCCAGAAGTCCAGAAATGGGCCGAAAATCAGCTTGCCGGCGGGAGGCGCGCACGCATGCGCGGTGGAGCTGAGCTGGGCGATGGCTCACGTGCTGGGAGAAATGGCTCTATGTGCCACTTCCGGCACGCATGCCATAGGTTCGCCATCATGGCCCTATACCATTTCAGACAAGTGGCTGTCCAATCTCTTCTTAAAAACCTCCAGTGTTGGAGTACCCACAACCTCTGGAGGCAAGTTGTTCCACTGATTAATCATTCTAACTGTCAAGAAATTTCTCCATATTTCTAGGTTGCTTCTCTCCTTGATTAGTTTCCATCCATTGCTTCTTCATTGCCTTCAGGAGAATAGGTTGACCCCTTATATGATGACTGATTGCTCAACAATTTACAGAGGTTGAATGGTTAATGTTACTATGGAGAAAAAAAAATAGTGCCTGTAGTATCACAACCAAAATGCAGTGGCCCACATGGTTTTGTGCAGACCCCAGTGTGCACATGTATCACCTCTCCTGCGGGAGCTGCATTGGCTGCCGATTTGCTTCTGGGTGCAATTCAAGGTGCTGGTTGTCACCTTTAAAGCCCTTCATGGCTTGGGACCAGGTTATCTGAGGGACCGTCTCTTGCTGGTCACATCTACCTGACCCATCAAAGCGGGGAGGCAGGGAATGTTGCAGGTCCCATCCCGTAGGGAGATACACCTGGTGGGACCCAGAAGAAGGGCCTTCTCCGTGGTGGCTCCCTCTCTTTGGAACATCATTCCCCTAGAGATTATAATGGCCCCCACTATAATACTCTTCCAGAAGGTGCTGAAGACCTGGTTCTGCCAGCAGGCCTGGGGAACCCAGAGCAGGATGGAGCCCATTAAATGGCTCGTGTGATCTGCTGTCGCCGTGGCGGGGGGTGGGGGGGTGCTTTTTATTATATTATATTAATTTATTTGATTCTTTTTTATTAGTTTTATTGTTTTAAATGAGGTTTTATATTTTGTAAGCTGCCTTGAGTGGCCATGTGCGAATAGACAGCAATATAGATAAATAAATTAACTTATATTTAAATAAATAAATAAACCAACAAACAAACAAACAAACCAATGGTTTTGTATACAGTGGTTTGTATGACTGATTTGGAGATCCAAACTCAGGCTTTGGACTCCAGCACAGGAAAGCTGAGTGGACAGCATAGCAAAACAAATCCACTTTGACCGCACAGGAAAGATGCACTTTGGGGGCAGACTGATTTAAAGCATCATGATTTCCCAGCAGCACTAGAACAGGATAAAAGCAGGGCTAATCTGGCCGTGTTTGCATAATGATTCTGCTTTAGTTTTTACTGCATCCTTGGGATGGTAACAGTTGTTTTCCAGAATCTATGGTGAATCATCCCCATACCTCCCTCCCTTTTTAAACTATCTGAGTAAGCAGGTTTTAATGCAGAAAGAGTTATCTGCTTCTGTGCATTGTGAAGAACAAATGTGGAGATGCAGAGGTAAAGGTTTATGTGTGCTTTTGAGTCAGCCTCGACTCTGGCAACTACGGGGGGGGGGAAATCCATGCAGTTTTCTTGCCATCATTTTCAGAAATGGTTTGCAGTTGCCTTCTTTTAGGGGCTGAGAGAGAGAAGCCCAAAGACACACAAATGGCTTCTGAATCTAAGCTAGGACTAGAAGTCAGAGACATAGGGTATTCTATTTGCTTCAGGAGTGAACATGAATGCATATTATCTGCCATATATTTTTTCATTGTTACTATTTTGTCAACAAAGCAGAATAGCTGGAGGAAGAAATGGAATGTAAATCAAATAGGGTGAAAGAATGAACAATTAGCAATTGGCATCCTAGACAGGCCTTACTATCCTCCACAGGACTTGATTGTAGGAGATGACCAGGCTGAGACCGAGGGATGGGTCAAATGCATCATCAGTCATGAGTTCCTGTGCACCCACAAGAGTCCAACCCATCTTGAATTCCTTTCTATTCTTAACTCCCGCTAATTTCCCTTGACCGTTAGTAGTTCAGATTCTTGTAGAGAGCTTATGTTTACAATAAATCTTTATACACATTTGAAATGCCTGGATCTTCTGATTTTATGGGTGCTGACACTGATATTGTTATGAAGAGTCTTGGAAAAAATGAGGAAGGCAACTACCACCAAAAAGTAGTGATAAACATTGGTCCCCAAGGAAAATTCAGATTTGGCGTTCATTAAAAAATATATATCATTACTAAATTCGAACTATAAAATTTTTATGGTCATAATGGCTGAAAGACTCAAAAGATTCTTGGTAGAATTTATACATAATGACCAAAACAGCTTCCTGCCAAAAAGATATATAAGAAATAATGTTAGGATTGTATTAGATGTCCTGGAATATTATGAGGTCCACAATGAAAAACAAATGGGGTTAATTTTTCTCGACACGCAAAAAGCATTTGATAATGTTAAATGGGACTTTATGCTTAGCCAACTAATGTATATGGACTTTGGGGAGAATTTTATAAATATGTTCAAAGCAATCTATTCCAAACAGGTAGCCAAAGTAATAATCAATGGAGAAACAACTGAAAGTTTCCAAATTCAAAAAGGTACAAGACAAGGTTGTCCACTATCATCGTTACTGTTTGTATTATCATTAGAAATATTAACTAGAACAATTCAGAAAGATGAACAAATCAAAGGATTAGAGATTAAGAAAGAAATATTCAAAATGCAAGCTTTCGCAGATGACTTGGTTTTTATTATTGAAAAGCCCTTACAATCAGGGGCAAGGCTGATGGAAGTGCTGGGTGAATATGGTAAAGTGGCAGGTCTGAAGATTAATAGAGAAAAAACTAAAATGTTAGTTAAAAATATGACCAGAGCACAGGAAAATGAATTAATGGAGAGATTGAACATTCAAACCACAAAGAAAATACGATACCTAGGGATTCAATTAACAGCAAGGTGTGTCACACTTAAAGGAGACAACTATGATAAATTAATTGAGCAGATTAAAATTGACTTGGACAGGTGGACAAATTTATAACTTTCTTTCATGGGAAGAATCGCAGTAATTAAAATGAATGTGCTACCCAAAATACTCTTCCTATTCCAATGCATACCGATTAAATTAGATAAGGAATTTTTTTGAAATTTAAACAAAATTATATTCAAATTCATTTGGCAAGGGAAAAAAGCGAGGATTAAATTAAAATTGTTACAGGATTCTAAGGAGAGGGGAGGATTTGGTCTCCCGGATTGGGAAAAATACTATCAAGCTGCAATATTAACATGGGTGCGGGACTGGATACAATTAAAAAAAACAGGAGATTGCTAAGAATGGAAGGACACAATATGCAACAAGAAGAAGGTATAGAACTGGAATGGTGGGCATATCTTCAATTGCAATCACGATATAGGAAAGACAAAAAAGATTGGGGTATAAAAACAGAGATGACAGAATTAGATAAAATAGTATTAGGAACAGAAGATAAAATGAGTTAAAAAATGTACCATTACCTTCTGGAACAGGCGATGTATGAAGAACAAGTCAAGGAAACTATGTTAATGTGGAGTAGGAATTTTGGCTACAGCATTGATTTACATAATTGGCCGGAATTATGGGAAAGAAATAGAAAACTCACCCTGGCCACTACATATAAGGAAAATCTTTATAAGATGTTCTACAGATGGCATTTCCCACCCACAAGGCTAGCTAAAATGGGCCCAAATCTCTCACCAATGTGTTGGAAATGCAAAATAACACCAGGATGTACTACCACATGTGGTGGAAATGTCCGAAAGCCCCTGATTTTTGGAATATGATAAAACAATGGTTGGAAGAAATATTAATGTTAAAGATAGAGTTAAAACCCGAACTTTTCCTATTGGGTATAATTATAGATAAATATGATAAGGGAACAATATACTTAATGTTGCATATTTTGACTGCTGCTAGATTGGCTTTTGCACAAAAATGGAAGAACAAAGAAACCCCCTCAGAGGAAGAGATATTACATAAAATACTGTCTTGTGCTGAAATGGACAGGCTTACGATGGAATTGAAAGATAAGAATGAATTGGAATACTTTGAAATCTGGGATAAATTGTACCATTGATGGGGATCGAGGAGGATTGTTGGGAGTATGGATCAGTGACAAGTTGGAAATGTATATATTCTTATGTTAGCAAATAGGAAAAAATGGACTTGGTATTGTATGTAAAGTTTGTATATATTTATAGAGATAAAGAATTGTATTTACGAGAAGGAATAACTTGATGGAAATGTTTAAACTGGAATGTTACATCATGTCCAATGTTTTTTTTAAACTGTATTATAAAAATTTAAACTGTTTAAAAAATTACAGTTTTTTGTTTTTTAATAACAAAACAAAAAACAAAAACAAAAAGTAGTGATAAATATTTAGGGAAAACTCTGTGGAGTAACTTTTTATATACTGGGTGAATGAAAAGAAGGAAAACCTTTGACCTGCTTTTAAAAGAAAGCCTGGGGATTTCTTAAATTATCAAGTCTTAATTGTTTTTGTTTGTGCTATCTGGATGGAAATGCATAATTAAAGCTCTGATGGTGACAGGAGTGGGTTAAAAATCACAGCTTTTCCTTTTGTGGCAAAATTCCTGTGGCGCCATCTTTTATGCGGCTACATTTGAAAATGTAGAATAATCTGCAAATAAAAGCAGGAGAATACTGCAACCTAGCTCATTTACCAGTTTTCATTTTTAATATTTTTTTTTTGAAAGTAGTAATCTCTTTTTGTTGCCACTTAAATCAGTACAAGATACTCAGGAATAACTAAGGAAAGCTGGGATAAGATGTTGCCGTTGCCGTTTTCGGTTGCAGCGCAGAACTGTAATTATATGGTTTGTTAATTATATGGTTTAAGTGCAATGTGTGTTCAGTGTATACAGTATCTATAGTCCTGGGTAAGGAAACTCACTCAAAGACGTATTTTTCTTTCTACCTCAAAGCCATTCATTATAGCTGCAAGTATTGGAAAAAAACACAGTGGTTCTTTCAGGGATTAGATTTTAAAAGCCCATAAACATGACTTGCAGGTACAGAGTTATATAATGTGGTTAAATAGAAGGTGACTAACGACCATTTCCACAAAGCAATTAAGTGAAGTTCCTCAGATTCAAGTCAATTGAAGGCCATTAAAGTCAGCAGCAGGGACCTTAGTTCACGGCACATGAAAACCCAAAGATTGCTGTAACCTGGAGAGCCAAATGCTGTATGTCTGGCAAGGATGATATTGGCTTCAGTTCCTCCCATAACTAATAAACCAGAGATAATTTGTTAGGGCACATTCACAGAGCACCGGCTCAGCCTGCTGGGCTTACAGTCAGAAAAGACTTCTGGCCTTATGTGTGACAATAAAATGTCCCACTAAGATAGGGATACTCAGATGTGCTGGAATAAAAAAAAAAAACTTTGAATCGTTTAAAATGAAATGCAATGACTACTGGTTATTTGTGGATTTCTATTCATATATTTTATGACTTTGAAAAGGAAGTTCGTCTTTTGGAAGTGCGCTAAAGGCACACAAGACTTGGTGTCCGTTCCAGTTTTGGCTCCAATCCCATTCTCTGATCTTCAGTTCTGTTGCCCAAAACACAAAACATTTGTGTTTTGTTTGGTTAAAGCCATTCACTTACGGGCACTTGACGCTTGCCAATATTTGCAGAAGAGGATTCTATTTTTCTGCTTTATCTGAACATTTATGAATTTCTTTATTATTTTTCTATGTGATTTTTTTTTTTAAGTTGAGATGGTTTGCTCAAAAGCACCCACCAAGAGTAGTTCAAAAGAAATTTTGAATAGGGAGAGATGAGGGAATAGCAAGAGAGGTCATAGAAGTTGCAGATGAGATAAAGCTTGCGGGGGGGGGGGGAAGATTGCTAAAGTCCCTGAAGACAAAGTTAAGATTCAAAAGGGTCTTCTCATACTTGGACATCGAACAAAATGTTGCTCAATTGTGAGACATATAAGGCTCTGCACATAGGCAAGAAAAAAAAATAACTGTGTAGATAGGAGGTAGGTTGTTACTGGCTTAGCAGAAGACAGATAGTCCTTGACTTACAACAGTTCATTTAGTGACCATTTGACATTACAACATCACTGAAAAAAGTGACTTATGACTGTTTTGTCACATGTACGACCGTTACAGCATCCCTGTGGTCATGTGATAAAAATTCAGATGCTTGGCAACTGACTCAACTTTATGACTGTGGCAGGGTCCTGGGGTCATGTGATTCACTTTTGTGAACTGACAACCAAATTCAATGAATCAAGTGAATCAAGCCAGATTCACTTAACAACCATGTTATAACTTAACAACTGCAGTAATTCACTTAACTGTGGCAAGAAAGCTCGTAAAACGGGGCGAAACTCACTTAACAAACATCTCACTTAGCAACAGAAATGTTGGTCGTAAATCAAGGACTACTTGTACAGAATAACAAAATTGGAAGGGATCTTGGAGGTCTTCTAGTCCATCCTCCTGCTCAAGCAGGAGACCTTATTATACCATTTCAGACAAGTGGCTGTCCAGTCTCTTCTTAAAAACCTCCAGTGATGGAGCCCCCACAATATCTGGAGGCAAGTCATTCCAATGATTAATGATTCTCAGTGACAGGAAATTTATCCTTAATTCTAGATTGGATTTCTTGGAAGCTAAATAGTGGAAAAACAGAAATCTCTTTTGCAGGTGCAGAAAATGTCTGTGAAATGGAAAGGTAGGTTTCACCATAGGATTACATGGCTTGCTATATTTCCATGGAGCATAAACAGTGAGGTTTCGAGGGCAGGGGCTTAAAAACTTGAAGTTTGTTCCCCTTCCTGCTATAAAAACCATAATTAGTTCTTCATTATCTTTTTCTTTGACCAAACCCTTTGGTGGGGAGAAGTGAGTATAACCCAGACATCTCTTTCTCTTCGTTCTCAATTAAAAACCAAGATTATTTATCCTACAAGGGACTGTGCTAATAGATTTGAATGGTGAGACCAATTAATTCTCTCAGTGTTCATAGAAATCCCACCACAAAATCAAAACATGCAGGCTCGTTAACATTTTTCTCTTAATTATCCCAGAGCCATTTGTGCTAATAGTAGCAAAGAAGCAACAAAATATGGACTTTTTTTTTCTTGTGTTAATAATGTCCCAGGCTAGTGATTGTTGATCATGCTTTGACTGTGATGATGATCATGTCGTCTGCTGTAAATTAGCAGCCATCTCATTAAGCAATAATAATAGTTTATAAGTAACTGTAGCAGTGTACTTGGCGCCCCACACAGAGGGAAGGATTCATAACAAATGGGCAACCTATTTATTCCTTCACTTTCTGTAGCTATATCATTGTGTCAATTAGGTCATTCTTTCTCTCACCTATCCTTAGAAAAGGAAAATACTTCCCTTCATTGTTACTATGCCACTATGCCAGGTGACACTCCCTTTACTCTGAGTTTGAAAATCATATTAGCAGTGAAATCTGTTATTTGTTAAGTTTAAGGTTCTGAGGTTCCACCACATGATTCATCTAATCTACAGGGATATTTTTGTCCTTGTAGTGTGAGAGCTGGTTCTCATATTAATAAGAAGACTGGTAGCTGTTTCCAAAAATATTCTACAGACAGCCGCACTTTCACCAAAGAGACATCAAAAGAGCACAAGAAAAGGCAAACAAATAGAATCTTGCCATTTTAAGGTACCTATATATAGAATTCGCATTAGAAAGAATAATACTTGTCGGAATTTTTACGCTTTTAAACTTTCTTCCTAATAAATCTTATAAATCAAAAGTTCTGAGAGTCTTGTGCTTTGGGAATATCCATATCTGCCCAGGTCCAAGTCTTTCCAGCCCAAAATTTATGGCTGAATGTTTCAACCTAACACTAGTAATCTACAATCTAGGTCAATGTTTCTAACTTCAACAACTTTAAGAAGTGTGGACTTCAACTTCCAGAATTCCCTATTCAGCATGCTGGCTGGATAACTCTGGAAGTTGAAATCCGCACATCTTAAAGTTGTCAAGGTTGAGAAACACTGATCTTAGCAAATATAGTTCCCTCTAGTAGATTTCCTGCTCTGATTTCAGTAGATTTCACCTTTGCTATTCATATTCTATATTCTGTCTCTCTGTTGTATCTCTCTATCTATGTCTCTATATATGTATCTGTCTATCTATCATTTACATCTACTGTATCTATCTCATATCTATCTATCTATCTATCTATCTATCTATCTATCTATCTATCTATCTATCTATCTATCTATCTATCTATCTATCTATCTATCTATCTATCTATCTTTGTACATCTATGTATATCTCTACATCTACAATCTACATCTATCTATATCTTATACCTATCTCCAAAGCATCACCTCCCAGTGGGAAAACAACGATCATCACTTTCCTTAAGGTGATATGGAGCAGAGGGTTTAGCCACTTGTCAGATGGCTTAACAGATGATACTATTAAGGTAGACATAAAGTGAACATAGAGAGACCTCTTGCTATAGTCCTGCTCAGTGCAATTTTTCATCTGTATCTATGACCTATCAGTAGGACTGTTTCTTAACACAGATATAGCATTCCTCTGAAAGAGTGCTAAACTCATGTTCGGAAATTGTACCAGTTGACAGGTACAAGGCATGAAAGGGGGCTGAAGGGGGAGGAAGCAACTGATAACAATAGACATAACAATAACCATAGACATTCAACTGATAACAAGGGACCACCATCCCTCTCTAGCACTGTAAAGCAAACAGAGCACAGTCAAAAAGTGAACAAAGAGCAGGTTCTGACATCACAGCTGGCAGCTTCTGGAAGTACTGTATCAGATGGATGGACACTTAGATCTGCACAGTTATGACTGCTTCTGCATCTAATAACAACAGTCATCACTTTGGCGTCTGGTATCTCTGAAGCCATAATATGATGAGTAAGATGGAATCCCCCTCCTCAAAAAAACAATTCATTAGTAATACATTCAGTCACAAACAGCTGCAGAAATTGCCACTGCCTGAAACAGGTCCTTGGAACGCTAACAAAATAAACGTCCTTCAATTGAGCTGCAAGGCTGGCATTCGGGCCAATTAATCCACACCTTGCTTCTCTATTCAAATTGTGCCCCATTCCTCTCCCAAAGGTAACAGCATTCTGTGACGTCAAGCTGAAATGGAGATGAACACTGCCCCCTATAGTCGGCAATGAGTAGCGGAGGAAAATCCACAGGGACTCCTTTACTTTTACCTCTCCCAGAAGTGTAAACCCCTAACTGTAACAAAGGTAGAAGGAAAATAAAAGCAATTGCAATTTCATCCTCACCGGTACGTTTTAAAAATATCCTATCCCTTTTTTTAAAAAAAAAATTCCATATCCTTTCATACCCTTTCACAAATTAGATTTTTTCCCCCCACCCTTTCCAGCAACTACATGGACAATTTCCGATCTACCACATCTTCCCATTAGAGGTGAAGTGGTTTTCATTCCTTGGAGTTATATGATTTGATTTCCTTTCCTTATTGGTTTTTTATTTTGAGAGAGAGAGAGAGAGAGAGAGAGAGAGAGAGAGAGAGAGAGAGAGAGAGAGAGAGAGAGAGAGAGAGAGAGAGAGAGAGAGAGAGAGAGAGAGAGAGAGAGCAAGGGAGAGAAGTTTCCTGTAATCGCCGAGTAGGGAGGGGGGGGGGGAGAGGAGGGGGGGGGAGGGAGAGAGAGAGGGAGAGAGAGAGAGAGAGAGAGAGAGAGAGAGAGAGAGAGAGAGGGAGAGAAGTTTCCTGTAATTATTCCAAATCTCTCATTTTAATTCCAGCTGAGACCTTAATGGGAGCCATTCTGATAAGACAGAGGATCCTATCCCGGTAGGTGTTCGTTGGAAGAAGGCCATTTGCAATTACCAATGTGCAAGACCTGTGTAAAATGAGAAGCTCCAGCAGCATAATTTCTACCTTGTGTCCCGGGCTCTGAGGATTTGTTACTCATCCAGGCTGTCCATCTGGGAAGCAAACAGCATGTACGCCTTGATGAGAAACTCTGGCCAACCGACCAGCTGTGAAAAAAATAGATTACTCTTGTCATTTTTTTTCTCCTAGGTAATTTGCTGGGAGTAAAAATATAATTTCTTTGAAGGTATGTGGTTAAGAGACAACCAGAAGGAGGGGGCTGATTTATATTTAAAAGTTCACTGCACTTTTTGTTATATATAGATATATATTTGCTAAATCTCATTTTAAAGCTGTGGGCCAGGTGCAGGATAGGATTTCCTGTCATCTAGGTCAGTGAGAAAGAGAAAAGGGAAAACAGAGGGATTTTTTTTAATTGTTTGACAATTTGGGGAATGGATATATATCTACATCCTTTAAGTAAAATAGAAGTCACCCACCCACAAAACACAGAGACCCCATGATTGATATAAAGAAAAATGTTGCTTCGAAAGGTTCCGCTGCACTTCATAAAGGTAAAAGAGGCATTATTAAAAAGGGATTAAGGAGATGACAAGGGTTGGAAGAGAGCAGCTGGTCCTGCTGTGTCTAAGAAATGATAGATTAGCCTCTTTTATAACAGCTTTTAAGTCATTCTTTAGGTAAAATCCAGAAGTTGTTAATGAGTTTAAATGTGGACAAGTCACCCAAAACCATTTCGAAAGAAGAGACTTGGGTTAAAATATTACTATGGGTGATTTCTGGTTTGATTTGCACCCAAGGCACACAGAATCAAGATTACAGGAAAATCACAGAATCAAAATCACATGAAGTATTAGTATTAGCAATAGCACTTAGACTTATATACCGCTTCATAGTGCTTTTACAGCCCTCTCTAAGCAGTTTACAGAGTCAGCATATTGCCCCCAACAATCTGGGTCCTCATTTTTACCGACCTCAGAAGGATGGAAGGCTGAGTCAACCTTGAGCCTGGTGAGATTCGATCTGCCAAACTGCTGGCAGCCGGTGATCAGCAGAAGTAGCCTGCAGTACTGCACTCTAACCACTGCATCACCGCGGCTCAGTTTTCTTTATAAAACCTTAGTAAGACCACACTTAGAATACTGCATTTTTTGTCACCATGTTATAAAACAGATGTAGAGACTCTTGAAAGAATGCAAAAAAGAGCAACAAATATGATTAGGGCACTGGAGTCTAAAACATATGAAGCACTATTGCAGGAATTGGATATGTCTAGTCTAGTGAAAAGAAGATCTAGGGGTGACATGATAGTAGTGTTCCAATATTTGAGGGGTTGCCACAAAGAAGAGCGGGTCAACCTTTTTTCCAAGCACCGGAAGGCAAAACAAGAAACAATGGATGGAAACTAATCAAGGAGAGAAGCAACTTAGAACTAAGGAGAAATTTCCTAACAGTGAGAACAATTAACTAGTGGAACAGCTTGCCTTCAGAAGTTGTGGGTGCTCCATCACTGGAGGCTTCTAAGAAGAAATAGGACAGCACTTGTCTGGAATGGTATAAGGTCTCCTGCTATTATTGGAGAGGACCTTGGGGGTCTGCTAATCCAACCCCCTACACAAGCAGAAGACCCTATATCATTCCAGACAAGTGGCTTAGACTTTAAGAGAGCTGACTTCAACAAACTTAGAGAGTGTTTAAGAAAGATTCCATGGATGGAAATCTTAAAGGGGAAACCAACTCAAGATGCTTGGGAAACTTTGAAAAATGAGATTATAAATGCCCAGTCTACCACTATACCACTGAGAAAGAAACAGAAGCGATCTCAGATGAAACCAGCGTGGCTGCATAAAGAACTCTTTATACACTTGACAAGTCCCTTTTCCAGATGTCTCTATGCTTTCTTCCAGGGGGGTAGATATGAAATTGATTGCTTAGCTCCAGTGGGGCTAGCTGGACTGGGTTGCATGGACTGCATGGACATTATTTGTCCACACACAAATTGCCAAAATTGAAAAACACCGATATAAAACTTGTTTTAGCTTCTGTTTATGTAGAGATTCACTGAAACAGTTTGCAGTTTGGCCAAGGATGTATAAGCTTTTCTACACAAATATAGCAAGCCCCAAGGTACAGACGTGAATTACTCTTCATTTCATTGTTGTTCTGAATGCTCTTGTGAAAGATGACTAAATGTTTATTCCTCAAAGACAACAAAGAAAGTGTGTCCTTTTCATATATAGTAGCTTTGAAATATCAGGTAAATTTCTGGTGCAATTTGGAAGGCAATTCAGGATCTGTGCAACTTTTCTACTCTTTACTTTGATTTGGTTTTGTGATGACCTAATCGAGTCAAATTTAGTTTTGTAAGTGACACTGGTGTCATAACAATGTCACTATGATCTCTGTTTGGAACCTCTCACTAGGAGTCACTTGGTTAAAAAAGAAAATAATTGGAGCTCAAGCTGCAAATCATAGGAAGTAACTGAAAACAGGTAATAAACAGCACACAATGTTAATCATGCACAGACCTTGAAATGTCCTTTTTCCCCCACAGCACTGGTGGGTTGCTACTGGTTCGGACCGGTTCGCGTGAGCCTGTGGCGGAAATTTGGTCCCGTTCGCTGAATCAGTAGTGATGGCCAGCTTGCCACGCCCCCAAACCGGTTCCCTGGTCGCCACTGCTTGAAAGTGGCTGGCAACGAACTCTCTGCGCATGCGCAGAGGGTCAGTACCCAGATGTGACACACGCACTTCCGACGCGATGCGTGCACTTCCGAACTGGTAGGGAAGGTAAGAGAAACCCACCCCTGCCCCACAGGTAATATTTTGGGATGAAACTGGTTCAGCCATGCCTAGGAGCTCTCTGAAAAGGATGTTCTTAATGCAAGATTTGTTTCTATTTTCACTCCATTTCTTTGTTTTCACTTTTTATCCTTGTCACGTTTCCTCCCTGTTGAATGATGGAAGATGGCATGAGCTGGCCAGCTTATCGTCTGAATTAACCAACCATGGTTCCTTCATTTTGTTTTGAAAAGAGAAAAGAGAAAAGCTCACCATCACATTACTGTATTCATATAATCAAAGGAGACTGCTAGATTCTGCAACATCAGCTCCCTTCTGAAAGATATCACCAGCTCAGCATCACACCTTTTTTCCAGTACATTAAGCAAGGAAAAGTCCCCATCAGAATTATCCCAAACTGTGGGCATGCCCTTGTGCTGTGAGTTCACATGTTGGTACAGTTCTCCCCAGCTAGACCACATCCTAACACTTTTTGAAAACCCATTCCCAAACTAGCCCTGAAGCAGCTCCTTGGCCACCTGCTTAGTGTCAGCAAACACCAGGAGGCAAAGAGCCAGGATCAGGCCCAGATACTACTGCTGGAAGCATTCCAGCCCTTGGCATCTGGATCTGGCTGTTGCCAAACATTCACCATCTGTGGAAACGGTGATAAATGTTTTGTCTCGATGGAAAAGGAGCTATGGGGAAAATGAGGAGGAAGTCGAGATGCTTTTTTATCTTTTCAAAATTGCATCTGAAACAAAGTCTTGTATCTTTTCTTCTTTCCAATTGTCTGTGGAAATTCTTATGGTTTTTAGATATATATATATATATGGCAGTGGTGGAATCCAATTTTTTTACTACCGGTTCTGTGGGCGTGGCTTGGTGGGCGTGGCAGGGGAAGGATACTGCAAAATCTCCATTCCCACCCCACTCCAGGGGAAGATATTGCAAAATCCCCATTCCCACCCCACTCTGGGGCCAGCCAGAGGTGGTATTTGCCGGTTCTCCAGATTACTCAAAATTTCCGCTACCGGTTCTCCAGAACCTGTCCGAACCTGCTGGATTTCACCCCTGATATAGGGGGCTTACCTGCTATTTAGTTTTAATAATGGATGCCTAACCAAATTGGCCCTGTAGCATGTACATGAAGAACCGCCACTTAGTGAAACAGAAAGAAGGTAGATCATCTGCCCTTGCCCTTAATACTACAGAGACCAACAAGCTTTGCATCTAATATTGCTCCACTAATATAGCTATCCATAACGTGGTAAATGATGCACTTAGATCGGCCAATAAGGGGTTTTTCACTATGTTCCACAACTTCAGCTGCAAAGGATTCTAGAATGTAAATCACCGCAGATGATAACGCCTAGCCAACTTTGACTAATCTTGGGGGGTAAATGGAAACAGGCTTGGTTAATGCTTGAATAGAAGATCACATGGAAACCTCAGTGCTATAGGTTAGCCTAGAACAGGGGTGTCAAACTCAATTTCATTGAGGGCTGCATCAGGCTTGTGTCTGACCTTGAGGGGCTGGGGTGGGCGTGACCAGGTGGGCATGGCAAACTCAACGTCACTTGTGTTTGGAGGCGCCTGTGGTGGCCCAAGCACTTTGCCAGTGAAAACGGGCTCCCGAGCTCCATTTTCGGCTGCGACGGCCTCCTGCAACCCCCTGCCAGCGAAAACGGAACTCGGGAGGACCACGCGCAGCCCTCCCGAGCTCCGTTTTCACTGGCAGAGGCACTGCGGGCCAGTCCTTCACTGTTTCCAAGGCAGCCCCGTGGGCTAGATCTAAGCACCCCATGGGCCGGATCTGGCCCCCGGGCCTTGAGTTTGACACCCCTGGCCTAGAAAGTTTCATGCCTAAGGTGGGACTAGAACTCCCAGTCTTTCAGTTTTTATCCTGGTGCTTTAACAAAAGTGACTCTCATTAAATTACCGTGGTAATATTTTGCAAATTGTTAAATACTTTCACTCACTCTGAGGAGCCATAACAAAGGCAATGGCAAAACTCTTCTACATTGCTGTAAAAAAAACAGTGTGATATTTCCCAGCAGACACTAGATGTTGAACTCAACAAAACTTGAATAAAACCTGAACATATTTACCCAATAGGTTTCCTTCCTGCAGCCATCTATGGTACAATCACGGAACGGGGAGATTTATTTATTTATTTAAAACATTGAGATAGTTGCTCATCTTCTAATTCTGAGCAGCTCCCAATCAAAAATTAAAACAACATATAAAATCATATTAAAACTATAAAACTAAACAGATTAAAACATTAAAAACAACAAATACCTGTCAACAGGTCAATCTTCTAATATGCAGTTATCTAATCTTATCCCAGTGCTTGGGGGGGAAAGTAGGGTCTTCAAAGCTTTTCCAGAAGGCTAAAAGGATGGAGGCCTGTTGAACTTCTGGGGGCAGAGGATTTCATAAGGCAGGGGCTGCCATGAAAAAGGCACTTTCTAGCTCCCGTCAGATGGCAATATTTAGGGGAAGGGACTAGGATCATGACTGCCCTATCTGGTAGGATGGGTAGATGTCTTTAGGGAAAGGCGACCCCACAGATAACCTGACCCCGTGCCATATAGGACATTAAAGGTGATTACAGCACCTTGAATTGCACCTGGAAAGAAACTGGAAGAGAAGTAATGTGACAATATCACTAATGATTAGAGGACTGGCCCTCCTGTGGGTAGAACAGCAGTCATTAAACTGCTGGAATTAAAAGAATGCATGTGTTACACAGTGTAGAGTGTCTCCATTTTGAGACACAGTACACCATTTAACATGTTCCTTTTGTTAGTAAGGAACATGATCCATCAACTCGAAGGAAGAAAATGTTCATTTTTGTGCATGAAGAAACCATGCTGCCATCAGTGAGCACCTCGGTAGAAATATGAAGATCCACATGACCTTGGAGAACTGCAAGGTAAAGAATAAATGGCTGGACAGAAGTGATGGGACATGAGCAAAGAGTTTCTTCTCCCCATTTATTGCCTATTAGTTTCCCATTCCTCTCTCCTCTCTAGAAATGTGTCATCTGTTGCTGGATGAAGCATTGGGTCCCTAAATATAGTACAATCTATGCTGAGCGAGATCATTTATCCACAGCAGACTTATGGGAGATGACTAAAGCCGTGTTTCTCAACCTTGGGAACTTTAATGTGTATGGACTTCAACTCCCAGAATTTCCCAGCCAGCCATTGATGGATTAAAGAGACTAAAAGCTGTGTGGCTTCTAAGGCAGGATAACTTTCCATCCATGATCCAATTTACAGAATTTAATTAATTGTATTTCTATGCTGCCCAACTCCCGAAGGAATGAAAACAGAAACAGAGAACACACTCCAAGTCTGGAGCACCCTCCTCCCAAATCCAGTATCTGCAATATCTGAACTCCTTGAAGGCAACAGAATTGAAAGCTCTATTAGATCTCTTTTTGATGGAGAAAAATTATGCGGGAGATAAAATCGTCACCTGAAATGAAAACAACCACTTTCTAATTCCTCTATTGTGACAGATCCCTGAAAAAGGCTGTGATCACGTCTCCCGGCAAGTGGCTAGAGTTAGTCAAAGGATTTCTAATGAGGAGGTCATGCTCAGAAAAATCTTTTCAGAGCAACAATCAAGAACTCTCTGAGGAGCAAGGTCTGGAAATTCAATGTAGTTGAACTTCAAGGAAGCTTTTGTGAAGATAGCGAGAGAAGCTAAGCTGGGATGGTATTGAAAGGGCATTTCTTAATTGGACACAGGGCTGCATTTGGGGGCAGCAGATTGAGAAAAATGCAGGCTGCTTACCGACTGTAGAGCAGAGATAAGAAGTACAAAGGAAAGAGCACATTCCTGGGCTTGGTGTTTTCACTCCAAGAACCTAAGATTCACCCGGGAGCAGACAGTAACAAATGTGCTGCCAGGATGGTGTCCTTCAAGAAAAGCAAAATGATTCTGATTTAGTTTCTGCATCATTGGTGATTATTCTCCAGGATCTCAAGGTCAAATTGGAAGATTACTGACAACGCCTTCTAATTCTGGTCAAAACCTGCCCAATGCAATTTGAGAAATCTCTCAGGACCAGCTCCTTGCCCAACCTATAGTCACTAGCCACAGTCATCCCTATCTTCAAAAAGGGAGACCCCAGCCTAGTTGAAAATTACAGACCAATCTCGTTATGCTGCGTCACCTGCAAAGTCATGGACTCAATCATTAACCAATTCATTACCCTCCACTTAGAGACAAACAACCTACTCTCTCACAAACAATTTGGTTTCAGAAAAAAATTGTCCTGTAATCTGCAACTCCTACACTGCAAAAACATATGGACTACACAACTCAATCAGGGCAAAGCAATAGACTCAATTTACATAGACTTCTGTAAAGCCTTTGATTCAGTGGTACATGACAGACTACTTCTAAAACTAAAATCTTATGGCATCTCTGGTCCCCTGCATAATTGGATAGCTGCGTTCCTGTCAAACAGGCAACAAGTGGTCAAAATAGGGAGTGCCCTATCAAATCCTGCACCTGTTAACAGCGGTGTCCCCCAAGGCAGCGTTCTAGGACCAACTCTCTTACTTTACATAAATGACCTTTGTGATCATATTAAAAGCAACTGTGTTCTCTTCACTGATGATGTAAAACTATTCAACACCACCGACAATGCTACTACCCTTCAAAAAGACCTTGACTATATATCAGAATGGTCAAACAAGTGGCAACTTCAAATCTCAACCAACAAATGCTCTGTCTTACATATTGGGGAAAAAATCAGAACATAAAATACAAACTGGATGGACACGACCTTACAGATGATCCTAACTCTGTCAAAGACCTTGGAGTACTCATCTCTAATGATCTAAGTGCCAGAGCCCACTGTAACAACATTGCAAAAATAGCATTAAGAGTTGTTAATCTAATCTTGCGTAGCTTCTTCTCTGGTAATATCTTACTGCTAACCAGAGCATACAAAACATTTGCTAGACCAATTCTCGAATACAGCTCATCTGTCTAGAACCCGCACTGCATATCGGACATTAATACAATTGAGAGAGTCCAGAGATATTTCACGAGAAGAGTCCTCCACTCCTCTACTCGCAACAGAATACCTTATGCCACCAGACTTTAAATTCTGGGCTTAGACAACTTAGAACTACGCCGCCTTCGGTATGATCTAAGCGTAGTTCATAAAATTACCTACTACAATGTCCTACCTGTCAATGACTACTTCAGCTTCAATCACAACAATACACAAGCACACAATAGATACAAACTTAAGGTAGACTGCACCAAACTCGATTGCAGGAAATACAACTTCAGCAACAGAGTGGTCAATGCCTGGAATACACTACCTAACTCCGTTGTTACAGCCTCAAACCTCACATCTTCAATCTCAAACTGTCTACCGTTGCCCTCACCCTATTCCT
>QLTV01001207.1:643110-664608 GCA_003457575.1 Thermophis baileyi | reverse complement strand
TCTCTCTCTCTCTCTCTCTCTCTCTCTCTCTCTCACACACACACACACACACACACACACACACACACTCTTCCTCTCTCTCTCTCTCCCTCTCTCCCTCCCTCCCTCCCTCTCTCTGTATGTGTGTGTTTCCCCTCATTCTACAAAGGACGGTTGGCTGCACGTCCCCTCACTTTGTTCGGGAGCAAAAGCCGCCGAATATTAAACAGTAAGACAACTCCACCAGCATTTGACATCCTCTGCCCCATCCCAAGCCATCCCCTGCATGTTCCTGCAGCAATTAGGGTTTGGAGCGGGGTCTCTCCAAAATCTCTCTGGCTTTCCGATCAGGTGGGGTAGGGTGGGATGGGGAAGGGTTGCTTTAGTGCAGAGGTCTTCAAACTTGGCAACTTTAAGACTTGTAGACTTCAACTCCCAGAATTCTGGAAGTTGAAGTCCACAAGTCTTAAAGTTGCCAAGTTTGAAGACCTCTGCTTTAGTACGATCTCACGCTGGGAAAAAGAGGCAGGAGTCCCAATCGCTTTAATACCGGAGAGATTGGTGGAAGAAAGAGTGTTGAACTCGGGGGTTTTTCGGTGTGATAACTGGAGAGGGAAGGGAAGTTTCTGTGCGCGCGTTGTGTCTCTCTTTTCATTCTGCCTTGGGCAGCCAGAGACATGGGCGGGGGAGGCTAGTCGGTGATAGAAATGAAGAGGGAAACACTGGAAATTTGTGCTAGTTACCGTAGAAGGAAGCTGCTCAGAAGCACGGAGCAATTTCGCATACTGTTACAAATCCTTCTCCCTTCCTTCCTCTTTCTTTCTCTTCTCTCTCTCTCTCCTTCCCTCTTTCTTTCTCTTTCTTTCTCTTTCTCTTTCTTTCTCTCTTTCTCAGTCTCTTTTTCTTTCTCTCTCTGTCTTTCTTTTTTTTTTCTTCTCTCTCTCTCTCACACACATACACACTCTCTCTCACACACAAACGGCAGAGACCGGCACTCGGGCCATGCAGAGCCACTGCTCCAGGGGGAGCAGCTTCTCCCCTCCTTCCCGGAGAGTGCCTCTGCTTGTGGGCTGCTCCCCCCCCCACAAAGCCTTTCAGTCTGGTGGGAGGAGTGGACTTCCTTGCTGGGCTTGAGGAGGGGAGGAGGCGGAGCTGTTGCCCGAGGGTGGAGAGCCGCCTTGAGAGCATCCTTCTCCGGGCAGGGGCAAAGAAGAAGAGCCGCCGCCTTCCTCCTCCTGTGACTCCTGGCCAGTGCTCTCTCTTCTCTCTCCCCTTCGCCTCCCCACACTTGTTTACCCATCCCAGAGAGCTCCTTCCCTCGGTGGTTCCTTTTCTTACCTCTAGGCGGCTACACCGACTTTGTCCTTAAAGGCTGCTCCACGCCTTTTGATCTTTTTTGGGCGCGGAGAAAAGCGACCCTGTGAAGGGACCGAGCCTGCTACTGAACTTGGAAGCTTAGTGGCTTCTTTTCCACCCAGCCGCTGGCTCAGGGCACCCAAAACTCAGCTTCTGCGCATGCGCAGAAGGAAAAAAACCTGGAAAAATTCAAAAAAAAATTCAAATTTTTTTTTAAAAAAAGATGACGGCGCCCACGGACCGGCACCGACCAATCCGGTTCAGTAATGTCATCGTGACCTCACCAGCAGGCCACTACTGGTTCAGGCAAACCAGTCCAAACCGGGAGGAACCCACCCCTGGTTCAGGAGAACCTCTAGCTAAGATTCTGTGCAGTTTGGAGAACCCCCAAATCCCAAACTGCCCACCCCACCCCGCCACACCCAGGAGTCCCCACGCGGCCCGTTTTGGATGCAGGTAAGTGCAGGGCACACGCGGAGGCTCGGGGAGGGTGAAAAATGGGCCTATCGGAAGTTCAGGCCTCCAGAGGGCCTCTGGAGCCCGGGGAGGGAAAAAACGCTCCCCCCTCATGGTGCAGGAGGCCAACTAGGCCATGCCCACCATGGCCACGCCCACCCAGCAACCGGACAGAAAACCCCTTGCTAAAAATTTTGAAGCCCACCCCTGATCAAACGCTATCAAAGGCAATGTTCAAGCAAGTTGAGAATGACGTAGAAAATTCTCAAATGGAGATATTCTGAAAATCTGAGGAGAGATTTCGGCACATTATTAATCTTTTAAATGCTTCTACCATCAGCCTGCTTACTCATCTTTGTTCTTTTCTTTTAACAAATGACATTTTGTTGTGCTGTTTGTCACAATCCCAAAATTCCCTTGCTAGTTCAGTCATTGCCTGTTCAAGCTTTTTACTTAAGAAGGTGGATGTTTTTTTTAATCTCAGCAATCATTTTATTACCTTGGTTGTCTTGGAGTGTTCACCTTTTAGTTGCATGGCATCTAATCATTGACATTCCCTAGGAAGAATATTTAAATTTTGTTTTCTTCCCATGCAGGAACTTCAACTTTTGCCTCACATTTTAATTATACATGGCATTCATCTAAAACAAAGATGGGGTACTAGTAGCCCACTTTGATTAATTGAATATAAATTATAAGCTGCCCCATTCCGATTAATTCTGGGAATGTGCATAAACAAAGAAATAATCTAGGTATTGTGGCATGATATAAGTCAGGGGTGTCAAACTCAAGGCTCGTGGGCCAGATCTGGCCCACGGGGTGCTTAAATCTGGCCCATGGGTCTGGCCTGGAAATAGCAAAGGACCGGCCCGTAGTGCCTCTGGCCAAAATGGGACAGCCTCCTTCAGCACTTTGCTGGCCAAAACGGGATGTGGGGGGGTGACCCCCCTGCACCCCATTTTGGCCTGCAGGGTCCTGCAGGAGGCATCCATCCTATCTCTCCCCCCCACACACACACACAGTCAGCCCGCAGAGGAGAACTATAATGCTGATCCGGCCCTCGAGCCCTTTTGTAAGTCTGTCAAATAGTGCAGGGCGCAGAACAGATCACTGTGACATCACCCGAGGGGGCACCCAGATTTTTCAACCTGTTTTTCCTTTTAATGTACAGGGTTATTCAAAAAGAATGAACCGATTTCATGACACATTGCTTCAGTTCTCAAGCATCGTCATGTAATGAGTCAGTGACCATTTGAAAGAGGAGTTATCTAAGTTTTGAATGGTTGCCACAGGGGCGATGTAGTCACGTCGTTCTTCTGGCAATGTTCAGTCGTTTGTTTACCCTCAGAATGGCGAGTCCTCAGGAAAAGGCGTTCTGTGTTCTCGAGTTCGCGAAAACAAAAAGACCTTGCTCTTTGTGCTTGGCCTGCGAGATCCCCAAACCTAACCGTGTGTGATTTTTTTCTTGTGGGGATATCGCGTTTATGTTCCACCACTACCCACTAACCTCGATGACCTTAAACATCGAATAACAACAGCGATCAACTCAGTGGATTGTGATATGCTGATACGCGCCTGGGAGGAATTCTCTTATCGCATTGATGTTGCCCGTACTGCAGGCGGTGGCCACATTGAACACTTGTAAGACAGGAAATAAAAGTTGATTGTGAGTAGAATACTTGTGACTTGGCTGGAGTTTTGTATTACTTTTCCTAATAAAATATTGTGTCATGAAATCGGTTCATTCTTTTTGAAGAACCCTGTATTACAGAAGAATTATATTTTCTAGATATGTGATTCTGAATTCTATAGAAAACTACATCGTTATTTGCTGTTATTTGCTTGCCAATAAATCCTCGTGGCACATTCTGTGTGGTCTTCAAAGGCTGTTAGAAGGAGGTAGGGTCTTCATGTAATGTCCAAGCTAAGCCATAAATATCCAGAAATTCTAGCAAAAGTTTTTCTTAGTTCTGTTTCAATATGGCAGAGGCTGAACTTGAGCAATGAATCAGGGAGATGTCCTCAAGGGAAATTGGCAAGAACCATTATATTAGCAAAGAGGGCTGAAATATACCTTAGCTTTGGAAAACATGATCGAATTAAGCAAACTCCTCTCTGATTCAGTGAGATATAAAAAGAAAAAGAGATAAAGTACAGTCAGGCTTGCCTGATTCTGTTATTATACCTGATCAAAAAAAAATTACAGATCTAGACTTCGATTGGAGTCACTATCCTGGTTTGGTCTACCTTGATGGGCTGACAATGTGGGACTTTTTTTTACATTCAGTTCTCTTGCAGTGATCAACTATGACCCTGCAACTTCCATAACATCTTCTGCCTTTTGAGTTTATTTGAACATGTCTACTCAAGTTATAAGTCAATGTGAAGATGAGGTCATAGTCTTTTTTGCATGTCTTCCTGAACATTGTTCAATCCTTCCAATTGTTTAGATTTAATGATGCTTTGAAGGAGAAGCAACCATTCTTACTCTATAATCATGTTATTAATTCTTCCTGCATTCTTTCAGTCACTAACAATGTGCCAGGCTGTCCCTTCCTTATACCAATCTTATTTGATTAACTGTCTGCATTGATAGGACCTCTGGCTTCAAGACATGTCATTCTTCACTGTAATTAGTGACAATCAAAAAGCAACACAGTCATCAAAAAGCGGACTCTTGGATCTGTTCTGTGAAGGGTGCGGTAATAACATCTTTTACATCCATGTGACTTCATTGCGAAGCTTGTGGATGGGAAAATTTGAAGAACTGTCCCAATCAAGTGACCCAGGGAGTCTTCTCTCACATTTGCACCAGGACCAGCGGTGGGTTGCTCCCAGTTTGGCCCGGTTTTTAGAACCGGTAGCACCGGCGGTGGGAGGCTCCGCCCGCCTGGGACGCTTCTGCGCATGCGCAGAAGCGTCACGCGCACAAGCGCGCGTGCGAACCGGTAGCAATGGGTTTTAGAACCCACTACTGACCAGGACTACATTAAATTTATTTACCTCTCAACTGCTTTTATAAACTGCTGCATTTGCCACCACTCATGGGAAGTCTGAGAACCAGTTGGGTGTAGTAGTTATAGCGTCAGACTAGAAACCAGGACACCATGAGTTCTAGTCCTTCTTTGGGCATGTAGCCAGCTGGGTGTCCTTGGGCCAATCACTTTCTCTCAACCTAGGAAAGAGGCAATGGCAAGCCACTTCTGAAAAAATTTGCCAAGAAAACTTCAGGGACTTGGCCAAGCAGGTCTCCGAGAATCAGACATGATGGAATGGAAGAGAAAGAAAAAGTCTACACTTAACATTTTTTGTAGGAACTTTCTCAAACTTTACTTTTATTGTGAATTACTCCTGATAAAATGATGAAGGAAATAATGATGAATTATAGATGAGAATCTCCATAGATGAATTATACTGTAGATCTCCAACAACCTATGCACCGGTAGACTTATAAAAGTTGTCGTTTATTAAGTTGCGTTGTTTAGCGACAGAGTTGCCAGTTCCAATTGTCACTGTAAAGTGAAGACTGCCTGCGATGGCCTTGGCTTGTAGTTAGTAACATGTAATCACTTGGATTCATTAAAAGAGATTAAAAACTGACTGAATCTTAACAGGACTCAGATGTCACCATTTTGGAGAAATGGTAAATCTCTTGGTCTGAAATGGAGATATGGGGATTTGTAAACCGAGAGTGCTTCTGTAGTGAAACAATTCTAGGTATGTTATTGTGAATTCCTGAAGGAAAAGTGGCATATAAATTTAATGAAGAAAGAAGGAGGAGGTGGCCTTTTATCACCTTTGGGGGGGGGGGGGAATGGCAGAATTCCTCCATTTAACATATCTCACATTAGCAGACTTCAGATTTATTACACAAAATCCATTAGACCCAGAGAGTTGCTACATTTGGCGTTATCCGGGGCTAGCCTACTGCTTACCTTGGCCACTATTTTTTTCTGGGAGCAACTCTGACTCCAGTCCATAAAGATGAGCAATCATTGTGGCTTGAATTCACCAAAGGTCTGATCACCAGCCCCTCTGTCTTTAAGCAACCTATCTACTGAGCTTGATTGCCAGAGCCATTTTTGACCGCTGTTTTTTGGTGACTCACTTTGCTTCCTCCTCCTCTGAGTGTGCCCTCTATATATTGGGGGGGAAAAAATCTCTGATGGGGCTGTGTAGTTCATGGATCCATGTTTAAAACGTGTACCCTAAAGTTCCTTGACGTTGGCGCTAGATGACATGAGCACTTGCTGTCTTGCGAAACTGGTTTTCCCACTTTCCACCTTTCCTGATCCTGTTTGTTGGCCCTGCTTGTTGTCATCTTCCACCTCTGCTCGTCTGCTTCTTCCTCCCTTTCTTTCCTCTGCTCCAAGGCTGCTTTCTCCTCTTTCCCTCTCCCCCTCCTCCCCCTCCTCCCCCTCCTCCCCCTCCCCCTCCCTCTCCCCCTCTTCCTCCTCCTCCAAGAAGGCAGCTGTGTGTTGCTACATAGAGTGACTCAAGGAGATGCCACTCCTTTGTGGAAAGCTGCCAATGTATTTCTGGATTAAATATAAATATTATCTTTCAAGCTATTGGCAGCTTGGGTCCACGCTACCAGAGAGAACACTCTTTTTATTTATTTTATTTTATATATATCACACCCTTATTATTATTTTTATAAAGAACTCAAGGCAGCAAACATATCTAATGCTCCTTCCTCTACCTAGTTTCCCAACAACAGCAACCCTGTGAGGTGGGTTAGCCTGAGAGAAAGTCACTGTCCCGAAGTCACCCAGTCAGCTGTCATACCTAACGTGGGACTAGAACTCACAGTTTCCTGGTTTCTAACCTGGTGCCTTAATGAGTACCCCGAACTGGCTGTTCGACCCTTCATCTGCCATCAGTTCCAGTCCATTCTCTGAGATAATATAGGCCAGTTGTTTCTCTTGCAACAGAGGTCAGCCCTTCTCTGTCACTGCCCCAAAACCTTGCAATAAACCGTCTTGCTGAACTGAGGGACCAAACTTTGGGGTCAGCTTTTTAAAAAGTTTGTGCATTTGCAAGCAAGCCTTTAATGGTTAATTTCTGGTTTAAATTCAATAGGTTTTAAGTGTTTTAAATGTGGGCTTTTATTTCACTTTAATTTCATTCATCTTTGTTTAATTCTTTTTTTAAAGGTTTTAAAGTAACAAGCCCATTGTTAGATAAAACAATGAGCACTTTGTAGCTCCTTGGGCATCTTTGTTTTTTTTCCTGAGGCTGTTTTTGTTGTGTTGTGTTAATATAATAATTGTCCATAAACAACATATTGTGTTTTTCTTTACAAAATAGAATGGTGGCTTTTGTTCATTAAATTGCTAACTTATCTTATATATACCTCTGTGGGAAGCCCCCACCCTCCCAGCGAATGAAATGTTTTGTAGAATAGAATAGAATAGAATAGAATAGAATAGAATAGAATAGAATAGAATAGAACAGAACAGAACAGAACAGAACAGAACAGAACAGAACAGAATAGAATAGAATAGAATAGAATAGAATAGAATAGAATAGAATAGAATAGAATTCTTTATTGGCCAAGTGTCATTGGACACACAAGGAATTTGTCTTTGGTGCATATGCTGTCAGTGTACAGAAAGAAAAAATAAAATATATTCATCAAGAATCATAAGATACAACACTTAGTGATAGTCATAGTATACAATATAAGTTGTAAAGATACAAGCAACATTAAAAGAGGCAGAATATTATATTTCCCCAAAGGAGAAATGGAGAAAAATATTAACAAAGGCAGAAATCAGCCCCAGTCTTCCTGCCATAGGAAAACAGCTTTAAACTAAGAAACTTGAAGAGGCTGACCTTTAGGAATGCAGATTTTGTATCCATTCAGGAAGACTGGTCCAATCTATTCATAAACAAAACACCTTCAGCCACAGCTCCCACCAAAGGCTGGAGCTGATGGGATTAAGAATTTACATTCCCCCCCCCCCAAATTCTCACTCATAACCAAATTCTAATTCATGACCTTTAGGACATAATAGGATTAACCCGCCACCATTGAAATAGTAAAAGACTCAAGTCTCACTACATTGCACAACTCCCTGGAGCATCTCAATCACCAAACCCCAAAACCCTATAAAAATCAATCCACTCACTCAGCCATTTTGTCAGCCACCCCAGAAACATGCTGCTGTCACTGAAGTTTCTGGAAACCATTATAAACAGAGACCTTCTTTCCTTGTTGCCAGCCTCCATTTTATTTCCAGCGTCTTTCTCCCGGTTTGGAACCGGACTGGATTTTTCTTCCCACACCTTTTTAAAAAAGTTACTCATTTTCAGACCAACTGAAGAACTGTAAGGATTTGGGCTGCAGATAATCCAGCTGAGCACTTGAGGGCAACAAACAGATGCAAACTTGACTACTTTGCTGCCATCTTATAGTCATCAGGATTTTTGCTGTTAAAATTTGATAGACAAGGATAGTGTTTTTTAAAGTTGGTAACTTTAAGATGTGTGGATTTCAACTTTTGGAATTCTCCAGCCAGCATGGGGAATTCTGGGAGTTGAAGTCCACACATTTGCCCAGTCTGAAAAACTTCTCTAGAATAAAAGGGATTTCACTAGTTGACAGCTCTGTAATTTTAATACAAGCGAAACACTGCCAGTAGAAATAGCTTTATTGTAATGGGAGAAAGATTAAAACATATTAACATTGGGCACTCTTGGTTTAAAATGCCTCAGAGATATTAAATAAATGTTTAATGCTTGCAACTGTACTTGTACACTTTATCTTTCAAACAAATCATGCTATTAATTAAATATAAACACATTCCTGGGAGAGTCAAATCACAGTCTGCTTGAGTTATATATGACACAAAGGACAGGTAAGTCATTTACCATGTCAGCATTTCTACAATCCATGTCATTTAACTGTGTCTAGCCTCCCCCATGTGGGCATGGTCCCCTGCCATATCATCAGCATGTCTGCCCAAACCACAGATCCCTAAGGTGCATCATTAATATACATCATAATGTCTATACATTGTACATCAAAGTAAATGCATTGGAATGAGGTAACATCCCCTGTCATCAATTAGCTAATCTTGATCTAGTCCTAGACATTAACAACTGCCCTAGAATATCAATGGAAACTGTCTCTAGATGTTATGCTTAAGCAAATACAGAAAATGAATGTAAGAAACATGGGGACACACACTGGTTTCATTCCCAGCATCTCCTTTCCAAACTTTCCAGTTTAATTAGTGACATAAAAAATACTTCAGGTAAGGTTAAGGTTAAGGTTAAGGTTAAGGTTAAGGTTAAGGTTAAGGTTAAGGTTAAGGTTAAGGTTAAGGTTAAGGTGAAGGTGAAGGTGAAGGTGAAGGTGAAGGTTAAGGTTAAGGGTAAGGGTAAGGTTAAGGGTAAGGTTAAGGTTAAGGTTAGGAGAAAAGAATAGAATAGAATAGAATAGAATAGAATAGAATAGAATAGAATAGAATAGAATAGAATAGAATAGAATAGAATAGAATAGAATAGAATAGAATAGAATAGAATAGAATAGAATAGAATAGAATACCGAACAGAACAGAACAGAACAGAACAGAATCCATCAAGGTGATGTCAACTCTTAATGACCACACAGATTTTTCCTACAAGACTCTGTTTCCAACTTTGTCCTTCAGATCTCCCAGCAATGTAACTCATTGTTGCTGCAATTGAATTGATCCACCTTGATGTTGGTTCTCTTCCTTTCCACTTTTCAGAACATAATTATTGATTACACCAGAAAACTAAGTCTTTATATACATGTATCTAAAACATGTTTGAGCCTGGTCATTTGTGCCTCTAGTGAAAATTTTGGATTGATTGTTCTAAGATCTATTGTTTCTTTTCCTGGCTATCCAGAAAAATTCAGCAGTCTTCTCCAACACCAAAGTGAATAAATAAGAAGAGAATTTATCATCCCATGTCACTCCTTGGATGAACTGGAGCCTGCCTGTTTCACTGTATTCTGTGTGACCTATGGTTTCATGTTCTGTACATCGAGTTCAAATGAGGACATTTGAGATTAGATGTTCTGGGGTCCCCCTTTTTCTAAGCACATTCCATGGATTGGCATGAGTGAAACCATTGAAGCAGGGGTGGGTTCTAACTTACCTCGCCGCTGGTTCGCTTCCTCCTGCGCCGCGTGGCTGCGTGCGCATTGCGTGCCGCGAGGCCGCGCCACGCGTCCACGCATGCACAGTGCCAAAAACTCAGCTTCTGCACATGCGCAGAAGCAAAACAAGCAAAAAATAGCAAAAAAAAGCCAAAAACAAGATGGCGGTGCATGCGGAGTGCCAAAAACTCAGCTTCTGCGCATGCGCAGAAGCAAAAACCAGCAAAAAAATAAAAAAAAAATCCCCCCCAAAAAAATTCCAAAAAAAAGATGGCGGCGTCCACGGACCGGCACTAACCGAACTGGATCTGTGACGTCACCCGCGGGTCACTACCGGTTCAGGTGAACCGGTCCTAACCGGTCGGAACCCACCTCTGGTTGGGGACCCCTGCTCTAGAGATAAGATGGTCACTACCATAATAGTAAGAATGCTCCTTTTCCAGTGTTATTTATACAACAGTCTTTCTGCTAGTATCCTCCACATCTTCTGAGCTCAATTCTATCAACTGCATCAAAAGCAGAGTCAGGGGTCAGGAGCAAAAGGAGATGTTGACTAAATATATAAAGAATATAATGTCATCAGAGTTGCACTGAAAAATACAAAAAAATTCAAAAAAAAAAAAAGCCAAAAACAAGATGGTGATGCATGCACAGTGTCGGAAACACGGCATGCGCAGAAGCAAAAACCAGCAAAAAAATAAAAAAAAAATCCCCCCCAAAAAAATTCCAAAAAAAAGATGGCGGCGTCCACGGACCAGCACTGACAGAACTGGCTCCGTGACGTCACCACCGGTTTACTACCGGTTCTATAGAACCGGTGCGAACCGGGAGGAACCCACCTCTGCATTGAAGGTCTTTCTACCGAAACACTTTCTGACTTCTTAGTGATCACTTTCTTCTTTTTCTCAATTATTTAGCATGCATCAGCAATAATGCATTTTGCTCCTCTGGCTTTTCAAAAACAAGCTTGAACACCTGGCATCTCCCTTTCCATATAGGACCTAAGCTGTGTCAGATGATCCTAGGGGCTGTTTTTATCCATATGTGATTTGCCGTTACCTTCTCCCACACCGTATGAAATTATGCCTTTGCTGTTGTCACTAATGTAATCAGCTGCTTCCAGCATCTTTTTATATCACTGGTTACCTAATATATGGGCCAGCTAGCTTTAGCGGGGAAGATCTTCAGGAATTTTTCTGGGAAATGTATGTATTTCTTTATTTTAAAGATTTATATGACCACCCACCTTAAAACACAATATATATCCTTGCCATATATTCTCAGTGTTCTTAACTTATCCCTTGCAGGTATGCTTCCTCCCCACCCCTCTCCTTGCCATGACGAGGCAGCCTAGAAAGACCTGAGGGTGACTGAACAGAATACTGGATTAGAAAACACTGAATATGGATTTTATTTTATTTTTTAAAATCGATCTTGCAAATTTAAGTCATCTGCAAGGCTTTAAGTGTATTTATAGATCACTAAAGTTTTGTTGGACCATGAAAAAACTAGACAGGAGGAAAATTGAATCATTCAAGTTGTAGTGTTGGAGAAGGCTCCTGGATAGCTAAGATGACAAACAAGCAAGTACTGGAGCATATAAAACCAGACATATTGCTGGAAGGAAAAATCACAAAATTCCGCCTTACTTATTTTGGCTGTGTCATGCGATCAAATTCAATGGAAAAGGCAGTTATGCTCAGAATGATCAGCGGTGAAAAGAAACAAGGTCACCAAGTGGCTGGACGCCATCAGTGTTGACACCAGCCAGAGCATAAAACAAATCAAAGAAGTTGTACAAGATTGGAAAACGTGGAGAGAGCTGGTCCATAAAACCACCAAGAATCAATTGAGCAGTTAGCATCATCATCATCACCACCATCAGTTTCATGGTGGGACAGAGTTTTAATGTTAGATTTTTAATAGATTTTTCTCCCTCTTTTCATTTATTCTTTTTAATCTATGATACATCGATGTTTTGCTTGTCGTAACTGTGGCTTAATATGAAACACGGTAATGGCATAGCAATAATTTCACATATATCTGTAGAATGGTCTAATAATACAACTGTGACTGTCCTGAGATAAATATATCTCCATATTCAAAACTTTCTTTACTGAAATGCAGCTTTTGGGCTTGAGGAATTGACTAGCTGTTACATAAAACATCAGAGAATTATAGTTCAGCTGATATTCTAAGGACATCACTCTACAATTCTAAGCAATCCTTGGATTAAGAACATCTGATTTACGGACAAATCTTACCTACAAATGGGCCGAAGTTGCATGTTTTTAACATACAGTCTGTTTTGAGCAGTTCATGAAAATACTGCATGGCTTCAGCAGTCTGGCAGGTCGAGGAAAGTAAATGCCATCTGCCATTATCAGTACTGGTAGTGCTCAACTTACAACAGTTCATTTAGTGACCATTCGAAGTTACAATAGCACTGAAAAAGTGAACGTTTTCCACACTTATGGCCATTGAAGCAGCCCCATGGTCACATGATCACAATTTGGATGCTTAGCAACTGGTTCATATTTATGACGGTTGCAGTGTTCCGGGGTCATGTGATCAGCTTTTGCGACCTTCTGACAATCAAAGTCAATGGGAAAGCCAGATTCACTTAACAACCGTGTTACTAACTTAACAATTGCAGTGATCTACCTAACAACTGTGGCAAGAAAAGTCATAAAATGGGGGAAAATTCACTTAACAACTGCCTCACTTAGTGTTCTAAGCGGGCCACAACACTTAGCAACAGAAATTTTAGGCTCAATTTGGTTGAGGACTACCTGTAATAAGCAGCCCAATCATAAGTATGAGTTCCAACTTACATACAACTTTGTATTAAAGAAAGACTTAGGAAGGAATTTAACCCAGGGACTGCCTGTATTATATAAATTCTTAGCCAATGATAGCCTAGTGGAAGAATACATACTTGGTGAAATTTTCTTCATAATATATTCACCCAAAGAAGCTGGGTGACTTTATTCCCAGGGTTCTTTAGAACTTATTTAGAGATGTTTAACTTATAATTGGTAGTGATCCTTTATTTTGCTACACATCTTTCCAACTTCCACAATTTCTAACTAATTGGCATGGAACAAAAGATCTCATGATTTAATCAGAACATGAGAAGCCCAAAAGGCTACAATCCGCTAGAGAAATGACTGGGTAGTAAAAGATCGAAGATCTAAGTACATCCCTCACTTACCCCACATTCAAGGTAAGTGCTACCCCCGAGAATTTCTCTGAAATGTTCTTCTGTTAATTTGTAAGCCTTTTTGTTTTTTATTTATTTTTCTTTTTTCGAATGGATTGAGAATGGTAAGGAAAAGTAATGAACGAAATGATGGCACAATATTGTTTTTTGATATTGTTGTATGTGGTTTCTTGAGACTGACCGATGAAACTCTGGAGGGATTGTGAAGTTGGAACGAATAGATGTTTAATTCAACTCATTAAAAAAAACAATGGCTGAAGTTTCATTCCAGGTCAATGTAATGTTAAAATATCTGCTCTGTGGGACATCAAAATGCTATGCAGAGAGTAGAAGCAGTTGCTAAAAAAGTTTCCTCTGGGTTGTTGTGGTGTACTTTCTTCTCTTAGTGTTCCATATTTAATTTCTTAAGCAAAGAGATATTTGATCCTCTGACTTTCCCAAGAATCCATTAACCTCTCCTTGCAGCCATGTATAACTCTTTTTTTTTTTCCTCAGTTAAGTCATCCTAGCTTGTCATCCTCAAGGAGCAAAGTACCGTCTAGTATTTCTTATAAGGCAGAAATGAAAAATCAGATGCACATAGTTTGAGCATGACTTGTCTTGAATAATTGATAGATAAAAAAGCTCAGTGGGAAGAAACACATTAAAATTAATCTGAGATAGCTTAGAGAAATGCAGCTTTACCCCATGGTGGATACAACCGCATACAAAGTTCCCAGCTCAGTGAGAAGATCTGCATGGGGTATTTTCCCTTCTGGGCTAAGATGTTGGTTGCTAGGCACCAGTATCCTCAGAGGTTAATGAAGGACATCCATAATAAATTAGATGAAATCAATGCACAATGCCTTTAAAAAGGAAAATCGATTCAGAGGTTTGAGTTTCCTAACACTTGTTCCTCCTCAATTCCTTGTAGTGGTATACAGCACTTCCTGGCTTTTCTCCAATCACAAGTCTACCAGATGAAAATGAATGATTGAGGTCTCAAGGAATGCTTTTAATCGGTCAATCAGAATCCTGTTTCTCTCCTTGATTGGTTTCCATCCATTGTTTCTTGTCTTGCTCTGGTGCTTTGGAAAATAAGTTGACCCCCTCTTCTTTGTAGCAGCCCCTCAAATACTGCAACAACTGCTATCGTGTCACCCCTAGTTCTTCTTTTCTCTAGACTAGCCATACCCAATTCCTGCAACTGTTCTTCATATGTTTTAGTCTCCAGGCCTTTAATCATCCTAGTTGCTCTTCTCTGCATTTTTTCCAAAGTTTCAATATCTTTTGTGTAATGTGGTGACCAAAACTGGATGCGGTATTCCAGGTGTGATCTTGAGCCGAGGTGGCGCAGTGGTTAGAGTGCAGTACTGCAGGCTACTTCAGGCTACTTCAGCTGACTGTTCAGCAGTTCAGCGGTTCAAATCTCACCGGCTCAAGGTTGACTCAGCCTTCCATCCTTCTGAGGTGGGTAAAATGAGGACCCAGATTGTTGGGGGCAATATGCTGACTCTGTGAACCGCTTAGAGAGTGCTGTAAAGCACTGTAAAGCGGTATATAAGTCTAAGTGCTATTGCTATTGCTATCTTACTAAGGTTTTATAAAACGGTACTCCACTATCTCATATATTCAGGAGCTGCGGTGGCGCAGTGGTTAGAGTGCAGTACTGCAGGCTACTTCTGCTGATCACCGGCTGCCAGCAGTTCAGCAGATCGAATCTCACCAGGCTCAAGGTTGACTCAGCCTTCCATCCTTCCGAGGTGGGTAAAATGAGGACCCAGATTGTTGGGGGCAATATGCCGACTCTGTAAACCGCTTAGAGAGGGCTGTAAAATCACTGTGAAGCGGTATATAAGTCTAAGTGCTGTTGCTATTGCTATTCATGGATCCTTGCTCATGTTCATCCCAATAAGGCTGGAACCATCAGGTTGCACTATGCCCGTGATGGCGAACCTATGGCACGCGTGCCAGAGGTGGCACGCAAAGCCCTTTCTGTGGGCACGCAGGCCGTCGCCAGGTGCTCTTCTGGTTTCCGCTGCGTGCATGCGCGCCGCCCAGCTGGTCTTCACGCATGCCGGAGCGCCGTAAATCCGAACACCAGCTGGCTGGCATGCATGCATGCGTGCACCAGAAACTGGAAGACCAGCTGGCTGGTGCCCGCATGCTGGTCTTCGGGTTTCTGGGCTCTGGTGCATGTACGCGTTCCCGTTTCGGCACTCGCCATCACTGCACTATGCCAACAAGATAAAAGAAAAAGAGTCTCCTTTCCTTCCCCAGCCTTCTTTGCATGTTCATTTTTTTGGCTTTTATCAAGCATGAATGGTAAGAAATGTACAAAAGAACAATAGGAGGCAAAGGAATTCTCAGATTATTATACTATGGATAAAAGTGAAGTCTTTTTAAGCACTCCCCACATTCTGCATCATTTTTAGATCACACAAAGATCTAAAGAATAGACCTTGGAATATTGTATCCGGTTTTGATCACCAGGATATAAAAAAAGATACTGAGACTCTAGAAAGAGTGCAGAGAAGAGCAACAAAGATGATTAGGGGACTGGAGGCTAAAACATATGAAGAACAGTTGCAGGAACTGGGTATGTCTAGTTTAATGAAAAGAAGGATTAGGGGTGATATAATAGCAGTGTTCCAAAATCTAAGCAGCTGCCATAAAGAAGAGAGGTCAACCTATTCTCCAATGCACCTGAAGGCAGGTCAAGAAGCAATGGATGGAAACTAAGGAAAGAAGCAAACTAGAACTAAGGAGAAATTTCCTGACAGTTGAAACAATTAATCAGTGGAACACTGAAGTGGAACTGCCTGGAGGTTTTTAAGAAGAGATTGGACAACCATTTATCTGAAATGGTATAGGGTTTTCTACTTGAGCAGGGGGTTTGACTAGAAGACCTACAAGATCCCTTCCAACTCTATTAATCTGTAAATCTGTAAACCTCCAAGGCCCCTTCCAGCTCTGTTATTCTATAATTCTGATACCTGGAGATTTGTTTTTCTTTTTCTTTTAGCACTTTTCAGGACTTGGCCCTTCTAATAACCATTTAAAGCAAAGCACAACACTTATAGACCACATTAAAGCTGTTGATTAATAGTAATTGTAACCTCCTCTCTTCAATTTCCGCCTTTGCTGGGACTGCATTTCTTCCTATTTTGTTATTTAGCTTTTGTTATTTACCTTTTCATCCAAGTATGTGTTGCTTAAACTCAGCATGTGGCATTTGGCAAAGGTCTCCCTTTTTATTCAATTTCTAAGCTTGGGTCACTGGAGCATGCAAAGGTCAAGCCAGTGCCTCATTCACAGTCCGTAATATTTTTGTTCTCGCTATTACCTTTATTTGGCAGTTGAATTATGTTTATGGGCACACACACACAAAAAAGCCCCCAAATAATTATAGTACTAATGAGAGTGCTAATGAGGGATAATGAATGTGGCACAGAGAAGTTTATTTAGAATTTCTAATGGGAGCAGAAAGAGAGAAAAAATTGTGCCCTAACCTTCAAATTTCAGATCAGGACTATTACTACCGAATCTTATTTTGGCACAAACAAAATGCAAACAAAAATACTGGATCTATCCCTTGCTATGATAAAACCTCCAAAAGAAAGGGTGAAATAGTAGAGGTACAACTCAGAACTTCTGTTGCCAACTAGGCCACTGGGAAATATTTCTGCCAAGTGACATATCACTGGTGTCAAGGCAACATAGCATGGAGTCATCAATATCTGCTTTATAGTTAAGACTGGGATCTCAGCAATCACAAATCTTGCTCCCTCCTGCAAGTCTATTTTTTTCTGGCTGGAAAAATACACTTAAAAGACTTGTCAAAGCTTTAGAATGCATCAAACAGTCTTTTTCCACACCTTTAAAAACCACATTCTCTGACATATATTTCTCAGGCTGGCTACCATTTAAGTGAAAAAATGTTATAGAAAAGAAAGCGGAGTGTTCAGCTGTTATCCGATCCTTTTGTTCATTTGAAAACCTGTAATGAATTCTGTAGATATGTAGGTTTGAAGGCCTCTCAAAAGGAAGCGCCATTCCAAAGGAAGTTGTGTCCGTTGTTGATATTTCATCTTCTGCCATCACTTAGTGAAGTGTCTTCCCTTTGGAAAGATTGTGAGGGATTCTGAAAAATTAGAAGTTTGCACCTAGAATCATCCAAGTCTTAAAGGACAGAAAAATAATTTCCAATGACTCAATGGCAACCAGAGATCCACTGCCTAAAATGCTGTGACTACTAATCCCAGCGAGGTTGCATGCCAACTTTGACCAAATGCAATCAGTGACACCTGCCCAGCCCCCAGTTTGAAAGAGTGCAAGAAAAGCCATGCTAAATTATTTCAAACAATGATTTCTTTAGACCAGCACTCTCTTTCCCCATAATAGCTACCCAATGTTGACTAGAAGCCCAATACAAGACATGTCTCCAGCCAAGTTAGGTAATGTGTTATCTAAGGCAGTGTTTCCTAAGCTTAACCGTTTAAAGACATGAGGACTTCAACTCCCAGAATACCCCAGCCAGCAATGCTGGGTGTGGTGTCCTGGCAGTTGAAGTTGACCCATCTTAAAATGGCCAAGGTTGGGAAATACTGACCTAAGGACACAAACTCCCAGATTCACTGTCTGTCAAGAAAGGGATGGGAAGCCGGGACAGGATCACAACCTAAACTGGCTAAGCTTTTGTTAGGCAACATGCAAAATTAACAAACACTCAAGGGCAGGGGTGTCAAACTGGCGGCCCACGGGATGGATGTGTCACGTGGAGGCCACGCCCACCCCAGCTCCATGAAGGGAAAAAACATCGCGATACGTCATGTGACGGCAACATGACGTGGCAAGTTTGTCACCCGTGCTCTAGGGCAATATCCACACTGGCAAGCTGCCCCATCATGAATATCAACCATCATCTATTTTTTGAGACCAGGGGTATCTTCTGCTCACCGCTAGTCCTCTAATAATTCAAACCCTCTCCATGTTTTCCTGCTCCAAATTGAAAGTCGTGTTTCCCAGCTTGTGCCAGCTCAAGGGTTGCTGTCCAATTTGTCTGTTGTGCTTTACTTTTTTCCAGGCAAAGCCCTGCAGTTTAATTGGTATCATACCGAGCAAGAACACCCCCTCACCTGGGTCAGTGGTCATCACCCCGCTGCCCTCTAATCTCTGCTGCAGTTGCTGTTACCAATGGTGCTTCAATGGATAATGGATATAACACTTACTTGACATGCCGACCTTCACTTGTTCAAAGCCCAGCAGAACTGTTGCTGTTTTAATTACTATTTTTCTCTCCCTGCCCTACTTATTTTTCTGCTGTGTTTTTAAAACAGCAGTCCACCGATGCACCATTTTATCATCACTGACTGGAACAATAGTGGACTGGAAAAACAGTATCCATTTTGTTCTATCAAACCGTTCACTTAAATTCACCCATCCAGTCTAAGTCCTTGCAACCAGAAATGTGAAATGACTTTGCCAGGAATACCTCTGGAAGTGGATTTTCAAAATTTTGACAGCCAAACACTGTCCATAAGCAAAACATGGCTGGTCACCGTCCTTTTCTCTCTATCTCTCTATAGAAGGGCAATTGTATTTGTATTGCACACAAAGGTTTTTTTAAAAGTGTATGTGGGATATTTGCATCCTTGGAAGAGGTGAAGGACCAGGTGAGGGACACATCAACCTGAAGAAAATCTATCCTTGTAATTTCTAAGAGGTGACAATGACTTGATGGCACATAATCAATCAATCAATCATGAGGTGACTGAGAAATTTCTCCCAACTTTGTTTAACCTTGAAAAAGGCTGATACGTTTAGAATAACACCAGAATCTTTGCATAGAGGCATCTTCTGTTATCCAGCACTTCCTGGACTATCAATGTGATGGAACCAGTGTCACACAGTGACATTCTTTGTCTGTGCATGAGTGTGTGCATGTGTGTTTGTGTATATACTTGTATACATACACACATACTGAACCTAAAAACTGCCCCACCCAAGCAGGAATTAGAACAAAGCTGATACTGCAACTTTTGACTCATTTTTGCAATCTTTTTATTCATTTGTTTTCTGCCTTTGAGCCAGTTTTTGACTTATGAATACTACCTGGAGAAGTCACTCTTGGTAAGATTTTTGCAAATATTTTTTAATTATTTATTAAATTATATGCCACCCATCTCACTATCTATGGGACTCTGATTTGCTATTGTCTCCTTCCAAAGGCTAAGAGAGAATGACCCACTCAAAGTCACCCAACTGGCTTTGTGCCTCAGGTTAGACTTGAATGCACAACCCCCTGCCTTAACCAGTGCACCAAACTCAATCAGATATAGTAGGGCAAAAGTCTGTTTGAGTCCTGCTTTCAGTGATCTCTTTGGACTAGCAATATGAGATGTCAACAGGGTGGGATTAAAAAGTCAAGGCAGCAGCTGTGTCTGCACAATAAAAGGCCTTTTTTCACGCACACTGGATGTGAAATATTGGTGCAAAGTAAGCTATGCTTACTATGCGGCTCTTACTAAGAGCGCAGTGGTTAGAGTGCAGTACTGCAGGCTACTGGAACAATAGTGGGCTGGAAAAGCAGTATCCATTTTGTTCTATCAAACCGTTCACTTAAATTCACCCATCCAGTCTAAGTCCTTGTAATCAGAAATGTGAAATGACTTTGCCAGGAATACCTCTGGAAGTGGATTTTCAAAATTTTGACAGCCAAACACTGTCCATAAGCAAAGCATGGCTGGTCATCGTCCTTTTCTCTCTATCTCTCTATAGAAGGGCAATTATATTTGTATTGCACACAAAGGTTTTTTGTTTTTTTTTTTGTTTTTTTTTTTTTTGTTTTTTTAAAATATTTTTTATTGCAAATTTCCAATTAAAAACAAAACACAAATAAACAAACATTACAACATATAAAAACAAACAGATATCACTTATACATAAAATATAATTCCATTAATACAGTTTTATGCCATCGTAATTTCTTTCTTATTTCCATATTTCCCTAATTTTGGCTATTGTTATATACCTAAACACTTATTATCTTTTTCTATTTGATCACACAAAGGTTTTTTAAAAAGTGTATGTGGGATATTTGCTTGGAAGAGGTGAAGGACCAGGTGAGGGACAAATCAACCTGAAGAAAATCTATCCTTATAATTTCTTCTGCTGACTGCCAGCTGCCTGCAATTTGGCAGTTCGAATCTCACCAGGCTCAAGGTTGGCTCAGCCTTCCATCCTTCTGAGGTGGGTAAAATGAGGACCCAAATTATTGGGGCCAATATGCTGACTCTGTAAACTGCTTAGAGAGGGCTGTAAAGCACTGTAAAGTGGTATATAAGTCTAAGTGCTATTGCTATGCTACTGAGCAATGGATCTTCCCAAGTCAGCATATAAACACAATTGAAAATATTGTTTTCACTAGCAATGGCACTCTCTTAGTAGAACAGTCTTCTGCAATCTGGTGTTCTCCAGATGGAGTAACAGTCCCAGCAGCCTCCAGCCATTGTGGCCCACACACTGGAAGGCACTAGAAGGAGGAAAATCTGGATTAGAGTGGCTTTTAATAGAGGCATCAGACCTTGCGCAACTTGAATCGTATTCATTCTCCTCCTCTATTGGGTAGCATTCCTTTTCTTTGACCTTGAACGCTCTCAAAATCTTTTTCATCATTCTCAATTCCGCTCTTTGGATGAACACTTAATTAGAATACAAACTATCTCCCTTCTCCTGATGTACATTTTCATTTGCGTTTTAGTGTGGAACAAGAGCCAGGAGGAATTAGGACTTTTGCATTTAGCTTGCTAATTAGCAGCAACATGGTAAAAGTAGAGTGGTAATGTTTTAGTTATTATGTCACAGTGAGTTACTTGCAGAATGTCAGAGCTCCATAATTTAGGGCTGCTACAGTACTTCTTTTTCTTTTTGACAGTGTTCATGTATGTAACAACTCAGGGCATCTGGCAATTTTCCATAGTCACAATTCTTTCCCATTTGTGATCAGCTAATGGCATCTACTGTTTACAAATGATAATTACTTGTTAGGCCAATATCTGGTCCCATGCTTTCAATACAATAACTGTATTGAAAGCATGTAATCACTCCTTCATTCTCTCTCAAGCATCTCATTCTTAACTATGGTGTCCCCCACTTAATTAGTTTTCATTGATAAAGAACAATAACATACTTCTTGATTTTGTCTCCTTGAGACAAAGAGAAGGGGATAAATCTTGACCTTAGGACTCTTGGCTATAACTCCAACAAAAGTCTGAAGTGAACAACTCACCATAACCAAGTCTAGAAGATAGATAGATGGATAGATGGATAGATGGATAGATGGATGGATGGATGGATGGATGGATGG
>QLTV01001207.1:601848-642433 GCA_003457575.1 Thermophis baileyi | reverse complement strand
AATTTATATATGGTCTGAAAAAAATATAAAAAGGTGTTTGATTCAATTACTAAGGTAGTCATGACTTAGAATCACAAATGAGACCAGAATTTCTGTTGCTAAGCAAGGCAGTTGTTAAGTGGATCATTGGTTATGAGTTTATTTTATGACCTTTTTTGCCATTATTGTTAAGCAAACCACTGCACTTGTTAAATGAATCGTGCAGTTGTTAAGCAAATTCAGCTTACTCCATTGACTTAGAGCAAGCTGCCTCAGAAGTTTCTGAATGGTGATCACATGACTCGAGGACTTTGCAACCATCATAAATACATGCTGGTTGTCAAGCAACTGGATTTTGAACATATGACAGTGGGGATGCTATGACAGCCCTACGTGTGAGGAGAATCGTAAGTTTTTCCAGCGCTATTGTAACTTTGAACGGTTGCTAAGCAAATGATTGTAAGTTGAGGACTACCTGTATTCTAAGATTACAAAACTCTGGTCAATGACCAAAATAAAGTTCATTGGCTCTGACTTTTTTTATAATTTCCAGAATGCCTAGACACACTCTCTCTTTCCTCATCTTTTTGCCAGTCCAAATGTTGTAAACTTTCTTAAAGGGGAAAGATGATAGGATCATCATGGCGGCAGCTTTCTGTAGGGTTTCAGTTCTGAAATATCCATTTTGAGGTAGAGCAGGGGTGTCAAACTCAAGGCTCATGGGCCGGATCCGGCCCACGGTGTGGTCGGATCTGGCCCACTGGGCCATCTTGGAAAATGTAAGGGGCCGGTCCATGTCGCTTTGGCCCGGTCTACCCAATGTGGCTTCGGCCCAGTCTACCCAATGAGGCTTTGGCCCAATCTACCCACTGAAGAGGAAACATCAGACCAGCGTGGCTTCGGCCCGGTCTACCCACTGCAAAGAGGAAACATGCCAGCAGTTTGGGGAGTGGTGTCAAGCTGGCCACGCCCGTCCAGTCGGCCATGCCCATCCAGTTGGCCACACTGAGTCGGCCAAGGCCCCCTCCCCCTCCGAGGTCAAACACAGCCCTGATGCGGCCCTCAATGAAATTGAGTTTGACACCCCTGAGGTAGAGTGACCCAAAATTGCACAGCACATCATAGGCATTAGTTCTATCTATCACTGTGATTTAGAGTCTCAATAAATGCAAAATTAAAAAGAAAATTGGAGATCTCGGGCCTTCCACCTTAGGGGCTTATTTGTCTGCTATGATTTTTTTTTTCTCCTGACTTCCCTTCATCTTTCAGTCCTCACTTTTCCTGATTCTAACAATTGAGGGCAAATTTTTCTTCCTCATTTTGTAAGCACCAAGGCAAAGCAGAATCTTGAGCAACTGTCTCCAATTGGCATCCTTCAAATGTACAGCTCCCATTATTTTCAGCAGGTGGATAGGATGAGAATTGTAGTCCAACACTACACTAGATGCTAATGTAGTCCAACACTACACTAGATGCTAATCTGGGCAGGCAGATTGGTAGATCAATCTATATGAAGCGCCTAGCATTATCCATACAAACCAGACATTTTTTGGACTTGGAAAAAAACACACCAAATCATTTGAACTTACTGAAAGAGGGGAATATAACTTATTTTTTTTTGCCATTAGCTGAAAAGATGAAGCCGTTTTGTGCAATTGTTTCCCTTCGGAGTCTTTCGTTACTATATGTGATAATAATGAGAACAGCCAGCCAAACTGACAGTTCATCATAGCTTACTGCTCTGTTGGGGCTACCTATCCTTAGGTTTGGCAGTTAAATTAAAAGCTCCTTTTTCTTAGCAGCTATTATTGTCTTCCTCACAACCCTTATTGCGTTACAGAGGTAATTGGTTCTGTTATGTAAACAGTAGGAAAATATGTCCTTCCTTCTTCCAGTACTCTCAAAGGCACTAAACTGCGTCCCACACTGTGCCCAACTGTTGTGGTTTGGAATTAAATTGTAGGGGGATCAGCATGTCATTGCCCGTGCTTCTGCTGGCCATGTCGAGTTCCAGCAAAGAAAAGAAAGCCTCTAGGCCCGCGGGTTGGATCCAGCCCAGGGGTGTTTAGATCTGGCCCACGGGGCCGCCCTGGAAACAGTGAAGGACTGGCCCGCAGTGCCTCTGCCAGTGAACATGGAGCTCGGGAGGGCTGCACGCAGCCCTCCCAAGCTCCGTTTTCACTGGCAGAGGGTTGCAGGAGGCCGTCACAGCTGAAAACAGAGCCCGGGAGCCCGTTTTCACCGGCAGAGTGCTCAGGCCACCACAGGTGCCCCCGACATGAGTGATGTCGAGCTGGCCACGTCCACCCTGGCCACGCCCACCCCGGACATGCCCACCCTGGCCCCCCGAGGTCAAACACAACCCTGATCTGGCCCTCAATGAAATTGAGTTTGACACCCCTGCTCTAGGTCAAGGTTGCCCAACCTTGGCAACTTTAAGATGCGTGGACTTCAACTCCCAGAATTCCCCAGACAGCATATGGTAATAACTCTGTTATTCTGTGTTCTGCTTTTGCTTTATAATTGCAGCCCTAGAAATGGGAAGACGTGTACTATTTTTGTTTCTTCTATCCTCGTATTGCAGAATCTCCATTACTTTATCAGCCCTAATATCATCTGTGGAATCAGTACTGGACGACAGGGAGCCCATTTTTTTTTTCATGTAAGCTCAAAGATTGTATAAAAGCAGGTGAATAATTTTGTGCAATTCCTATCTTCAGGATCGGAAGGGCTGCTTCCCAATCATGCAAACAACTACGTACACTATGCTACGCAAAATGGAATATTAGGCTGGCTATTTCACTCTCTCATCTTGAACAATCAACTACTGCAGGCATTTTAGTTGGTTTAGAGGCCTCAGGGGATAACGAAGGCAAAGGAATTCAAACCTAGTAATTGGATCTTAATTGAATGTCAATGGAACTTTTATGTTGGCTTTTAAAGCTATTGATTCTATAAAGGCTAAGCTGTGAGAAGTCTGTTCTTTTCTTTGGTAACCTTGTCCTCTGCTCCTTTTTAGCATCCTGCATTTCAAGCAATGTTGGCTTGTGTGCCTACATTTAGTGGATGACTTTCAGATTTCATCCTATTCTGCATTTCATTACTTATGTTATTCATGCATTAATCTATTGGCTTTGGTGCATTGCACTGACCTTTGGTGAACACGTGATCGTCTCCGTGTCAAGGTTTATAGTAATTTCTTATGTGATGGATTTGTTCATCCTAGGCCTTTGCACATAATTTTTCTGAGCTTCCTGTCTAAAAGTGTGGTGGACTTTTAATTATTTTGGGTCTTGAATGTTACATTAAAGGAACAAAAGCCATTTTCAGTTTAGCCTGGCTTGAGAAAAATTGTTCTGTTTTCTACAATGCAGTGACACATTTTTCTCCTTTCAATTTATTTCGCGGGTTTATCTCCCTAGATTTTCCCAAACAAATACCCCCCACCCCTTTCAACCCCAACCGCACATTCTGAAAAAAAGCAAATACTGTATATTTCAAGCGTGGAACCTTTAATCCCAGAAATCTGGGAATGAAGCAATGGTGGGAAATGGGCCCAGGTGTAGCAACCAGATTAGGTAGTTGTGTACACAGGAGAAAATAGAAACAGGTCCAATTCTGCTGCCTTCTGATTGATACATAGAGGAAGAATGGCCAGTGCTACTGGACGCAAGGACCAGAAGGGATATTTGGGGAGGTTTTTTGTTTGAGAGCAAGATTTGTTAAAGAGATCGTGTGAATACTGGTTTTTCAGACCCAGTTAATTCTAGTGCAAGTGATCAAAAAAATCATAATTGATTAAATGAGCTACTTGCCACAGAGGGGCAAAAATAAAGTTTATGTTATGGGAAACTCATTACATTGCATCCTTGGTGCTCTCTGAGCTTGGTTGTTTTCTTGCAGACATTTCATTACCCAAACTAGGTAGCATCATCAGTGTTAGTAAGGAGTGGGGTTTGCTCTCAGCTTATATTCTAGTGGCTTGCCCTGTCAGTGTTGGTGGGGGAGGTCTTAGAGGTTCTTTGATTGAGCCATTTACTATTGGCTTGTCTGGCAGTTCCTTGATTGGGATATTGTTTACTTGATTGTTGGTCTGATGTTAATCTTGGAGTTAATCTGTGCTCACCTGGGTGCAAATATTCTCCTTTATTGGTACTTATTGCATAACTAGCCATCTTCTCTAGGGTGCCCTCTTTTCCAAAAGTCAAAATATGGCAGCAGTACTTAAGGTGGCTAATCAGACAGGCTTTCATAAGGGCCTCTCTTTGAAGGAGATGGATGGTTTAGAACCGTGAAATACAAACAAACAAACAAACAAACCTCCAAAGCAACACACCGTTGGTTTTTTTCCCCTTCCTGATCCTGGGTTTCTTTTGAGACTCCACTGGCTGCTGGATATTTCTCCCAAGGGCAGGGGTGAAATCCAGCAGGTTCTGACAGATTCTGGAGAACCGGTAGCGGAAATTTTGAGTAGTTCGGAGAACCGGCAAATACCACCTCTGGCTGGCCCCAGAGTGGGGAGGAAATGGGGATTTTGCAGTATCCTTCCCCCAGGAGTGGGGAGGGAATGGGGATTTTGCAATATCCTTCCCCCAGGAGTGGGGTGGGAATGGGGATTTTGCAATATCCTTCTCCCAGGAATGGGGAGGGAATGGAGATTTTGCAGTATCCTTCTCCTGCCACGCCCACCAAGCCACGCCCACAGAACTGGTAGTAAAAAAAATTGGATTTCACCACTGGCCAAGGGCATTACATTTTTCATGAAAATGACATCAAGCTTTATATGACTATGAATATGTACTTTATTTCTAGTGTATAATACAATATGCATAGGTAAAAGATGGCAGGAAAATAACATAAAATTATTCAAAGAATTAATGAACAAGCCAATCCATACCCAAACAGCACAAGTATCTTTCAGAGTAACTGTAAGAGCTAAACTTTTACATAGCAATGGCAATCAAGCAACATTTAGTAACCCTCCTGCAGATTCAAGAGTTTCAATATTGAGAAACATTGACATAAAGAGACTTTTTCATAAACTTCCTCGGCAGCAATAGAGGGAAATTTGCTTGTTTTTCTAAGGTAAGAATTAAGGACCTGTATTATTTTCAGCTCTAGATTAGCTCTTTCCTCCCAGGGAGGTCAAACACTGGGGTGGTTTCTACTCTAATTTATTACTAAATTCATTGTTTTCAGTGGAGTTTATCTCCAGGCGAGCAAGTAATGGATTACAGCTTAAACTATTGTGTATTCAGTAGACTCAGCTCCTTTGTAAATATGAATGTAACTGAAGCTGCAAGCTGCCTTAATATATAACTTACCAAGTAATTTTAAATGTTTTTTTCTTTCCCCAAACATAAACAATACTGAACTTTTGAGGGAACTATTGTTTTGTTTATTTGTTTGCTGCCCAAGTACTTATGGTTACTTTAGAAAAAAAAAAAAACTAAACAGCCCTGTGACTGTTGGGTTCCCCTTTGAGAGAAGGTACCGTAATAGCAATAGCACTTAGCCTTATATACCACTTCACAGTGCTTTACAGCCTTCTCTAAGCGGTCAGCATATTACAGAGTCAGCATATTGCCCCCAGCAATTTGGGTCCTCATTTTACCGACCTCGGAAGGATGGAAGGCTGAGTCAACCTTGAGCCTGGTGAGATTCGATCTGCCAAACTGCTGGCAACCGGTGATCAGCAGAAGTAGCCTGCAGTACTGCACTCTAACCACTGCGCCACCAGTATGATCTGATGTGACCAGAATGAACATTTTAGGGTGACTCTTTTTTACCCCAATATTGGATGGTCCTGTGAAATAGAAAAATAATTGTAGTGGAAAATGAACTTCAATAATAGGTCTTATCTAAACAGATAAACAAAAAGACCACGGGCAGACAAAAATGCAGTGAGAACGGGAGAAACCTCCGACTTCCTGCCGGCTTCTCCACTGACTTGGCTTGTTAGAAGCTGGCAGGGAGTATCAGAAATTATGATCACATGACTGCAGGGATGCTGAACCAACCATACCTTTGTGAACAAAATTGAACATCATGGAAATTTCAGTTCCACAGGAATACTCCATCTCAGATTTTTTTTTTACACATTCTTTAACTTAACAGATTTTATGTACCTTGATTCAAAAATTATTGCAGTGTAATTCACTGTTTGGGCTAACTTGAGAGTACAAGCAGACAAACAGATAAACACAATGAGAGTTTTAGTAGTATATAGATTATATCACAGGAACTGGAAGAAAAGTGAGCCTAGCTTATGGGCTTTCTGCTGATATTTATTTGGCATTGTGAGAAACAGGATGCTGTACAAGATAGGCCTTGTCTGATCTAGCTGAGCTATTCTTATCTTCTAAACTATACAATGCACTGATATGAAATGTAACTTTGGCAGCAGGAAATCTAGTCATTACTTGGAAAGATTTCCTTTAATGAAAATGTGATTTCTAATTTTTTTTTCCCTGTGACCTTTTCTTGTTGCTTCAAAAACGTTTTTGAAGCAACCACAAAACATTTGCACATCACTGATAGAGAGGTTAAACTAAAAACATATTTCTATTTTGGAAAAAAAAATATCTAAGGGAAAATGCCAAATCCAAACTCATTTGTAATTCTGAACAAAAGCAAGTTTGATATTGCTTATCTCTCTGTCAGATCTTTTTTGACAACAAACATGATTAGAGTCCTATTTTGACAGATCAGAATTGTTCCTATGAATGCACAAATTTCAGAATTGTAACAGCTGGCCCTGTAGTTAAGAATATATAACCATACTTTAGTTTGATGTAATCAAATTCAGAGTCTGGAATGGAACAGAATATTTAAAACTATCAAATATTATTACCATTGTATCAATTTAAACCTGGAACTATATATTGCATTCAGCAAGATCATATGCCTCTGGCCTATATAGTTTATTATTTATACATCTTATTTCTCAAGAATCTTTTTCTTTTTAAATAGTAGTCCAATTATAATGCATTGATATTCTGTGAAGGCTTTCGGTCTATTATCAACATTCTCAACTTCTCAGTCATTGATAATCCCATATTAAGAAAGACAGTTTGAAGGAGCTTTAAATTGCATTTACTCAGATATAAGAAAAAGTTGAGTTTTATCCATTCCCTTCAATATGAGAAAATAAGAAAATCATGAATGTACTTCACTTACTCATGTACAGATAGTGCTTGGCTTATTACCAGTCATTTAATGACCATTGGAGTCAGAACAGCCTCAGAACAGGTGCTTTGCAATGCACTTCTGGGCTGTTGTCAAATGTCATGCCAGACACCACTCTGGTCACATGACCACATTTTGAGCACTTGACCACCTGTTCACAAATTTCGACTGGTCACCAAGTGCCCTGTAATCATGCCATTTGCAATCTTCTCTATTGGCTTCCCCAGAAAGTCAATGGGGAAGTCAGCAGGAAAGGTTGCAAGCGGACAAAGTATTGGATTTGAGGTCCGTTCCCCCTGCACACTAAGGGATTTCCCCTCCCCTCCATGCAGAGAAGAGAAATTCTCTCGAACATTACAGGAATGGATCTCATATCTGGTAAAAATGCTAGTGAATACCAGCATCTGAGCCTTTCAGGACACTTGTGTTCACTAGCGATTTTTCTTCCAGAAGGGCAGAATTGCTCGGGTCCTCTGGAGGGGAAAACACTGCAAACTCTAGCATTTTCAGCCTTAAAGAATGATGGTGTTTGCAAGCATTTTCACCATCATTCTTGAGTTTGTAAATTAGTAAAAAAAATCATTCTGGTCACTGTCTTAATGTTTTGAAAATGTTTGGGATGGGCATTTGATATGGCCTCGTTTCTCCTTTTTAGCTCTGCAAAATCAGAACACAACACATGCCAGAGATTACATGTTCTCTCTTAAGTAACATCCCTGGTTAATTTGAGCATAACTCGAATCTATAGTTCAAAATTAGATGCACTACACATATGAATTTTGGGTACATCCCTTTTGTCACTCATGCTGAGAAATTTGGAAAACAGAGTTCCTTGTTGCATGTGAATGCAAGAAATTCTAGTAAATTCACATTAATTATGAGGCATCAGCATGATTAAAAATATGTTTCTTCAAATAAACTACAATTTTTTAATGACAGGCAGCCTTGGGAATATAAGCCACAATCATGTTTATGGACCCAAACCCAGACAGAATTTCAGCTGAGCAGGATATTCGAAAAGACTATTACTTGAGCAGATAGGGATTTATTTTAAAATCTAACTCCCACCTGCCCCAGCAAGCATGGCCAGCGGAAAGGGACTTCAGGAATTATGATTCATAATATTTTCTTCTTTCCCTTTTTTGTTTATTTTTATTAAATAAACAAAAAAGCAAAAACAAAAAGTATACACATAAACTTTACACTAAAGTGGAATTTGAAATACAAACTATAAAAAATAAAATTCGAAAAAGACAAAACAAAAGCATTATAGGAAAAAACGTTTTAGTAACTTCCCTTTTTCTAAAAAGAATATTGCTCATTTCTATTTGGATTTTTTAAAATTCTTTTTAAACAGCTTCTCTTTTTCTTCAAATATCATATTCTGTGTATCTCTGGAATAAAGGCAAGAGTCACTTTTCAGAATGAGATGGGTATTCAAACCAGACATCACAATTTCTATCCAGCATTTGTTCTGTTAAGTCCATCCCAACCTTAATCTGAAAAGCCCAAGTCCACATTCCCTTCAGAGTTATATTGCCATAACAAACATGTAATTTATTTATTAAATTTATATGCCATCCAAATCCCTGATAGGGCAACTCTGGATGGATTGCAGAACATAAAAAGATAAATAGAAAAGCAATTTAGAATTTTAAAGCTATGCACATTAAAATTTAAAAACTATGCAAAAAACCAGGCCTAAGGAGATGGACATGGGGATGAGGTCTTCTTATCCCATCAATCGTAGATAAAATGAAAATAAAATGTAAAAGTATTCTATGTATTAACAGGAAAAAGCTATCTATGTTTTCCCTTCTCACACCAGAAATACAGAATAATGTTTAGAGCAATATTGGTACAATAAATAGATACACATCAATTTGTGGGATAAATACACCACCTCAAACTATGGTTCCATAAACATGAAGGAGAAGAAATATAGATTTACCTATACATGTGTATAGAGGCTTAATTTATATTTGGAGGTCTCAACTTTGCTTGGCAACAGCTCGTAAGTGGCTTACCCTTTATTCATTTATTTATTAAATTTATATGCCACCCATCTTATTCTGTAATGTGACTCTGCCTTTATTCCAAAGTTTTCCACCTCCCAACCAAATCCATAATGCTGGTTTTTTGTGGGGTTTTTTCCACTCTTCCATCTCAATGCTACCAACTCCAATCTCTCTTCCCTTTTTTATAGACCAGACCAAGTTGGGGCTCAGTGATGCCTGGGATACCTTTTAAGATAAGATCCACCAGGATGCTTACAGTATTATGAGATTTTTATCCTGCTTTTTGCACAGAAGCTCAAGGCAACATGCCTAAAGCTGTCTCCTCTCCCCTCCATCCCCATAACAGCAACCCTGCTACCTGCCAGGAAGTTAGAGAGATTCTATATACAGGTAGTCCTCGACTTACAACAGTTCATTAAATGACCAAAGTTACAATGGCATTGGAAAAAAGTGACATGACTATTTTCACATTTACAACGGTTGCAGCTCCCCCATGGTCATGTGATCAAAATTGGGATGCTTGGCAACTGACTTATATTTATGACGGTTGCAGTGTCCCAGGGTCATGTGATCAGCTTTTGCGACCTTCTCACAAGCAAAGTCACTTAACAACGTTACTAATTTAACAACTGCAGTGATCTACTTAACAACTGTGGCAAGAAAGGTCGTAAAATGGGGCAAAGTTCACTAACAACTGTCTTGCTTAGCAACAGAAATTTTGGGCTCAATTGTGCTCGTAAGTTGAGGGCTACATACAAATGTGTGTTAAAGACAGACATATATATGAAGGGAACTCATTCTTAACCTAGGGACTGCCTGTATGATATAAATTCTTAGCCAATGATAGCCTAGAAGAAGAATACATACTTAATGAATTTTCTTCATAATATATTTATCCAAAGAAGCTGGGTGACTTTATCCCCAGGGTTCTTTAGAATTTATTTAGAGATGTTTAACTTATAATTGGTAAGATTCAATTATAATTATAAATTACTTAACAAATGTTTCGCTTAGCAACAGAAATGTTGGGCTCAACTGTGGTAATAAGTCGAGGACTACCTGTATATAGAGAGTATCTATCTAATCTATTTTATCAATCTATTTTATCAATCTTATCTACCTACCTACCTATCTGGGGGAGGGCAAAGAGCAACCTTCCCCAAGCGGGTGCCCTCTCCTTGGCCTGCAACTCTAACAAACTCTGCGGGCCTTTCCCCGCACCCAGAGATGCTCAGGAGCCCCGGCTCCGAAGCAGAGGCGCAACTTTTCTCCCTCGCCGCTTGCAGGGCAGTGTCACCATGGCAGCCCAAACACAAGGCAAGCGGCTCTGCCGGCTTCTCGCGCGTCTCCTGGCGGGACTTGGCGGTGCTCGGGCGGCAGATGCCGAAGCCGCGCAGCGGAGCGCAGCCATAGCAGCTCCCGGGGCGGGAAGAGGGTCGCCGCGGATTCTTTCCCTCGCTGCTTCAGACCTCTTCCAAAGCGGCTCCCGCCATCTTGACCCGCGGGTGCAGCGCCCGGGGGTATCTTTGGGAAGCGCGGGCGGATGGGCGCGCACGTCTCCGCCGGACTCTGGTCCTCCTACCTGCGGGGAGGCCTTGAGGCCAGCTAGGCTGGTTAAACAAGCTCAAGTTTCCCCCGCGGCCTTGGCCTCTTTCATGTCTCCTTCCCTCGCCGTCGCGCAGGTAAGGCCCTCTTGGTCGCTCTCGTCTCTCCTCCAGGGCGCAACTTTGGGCACGCTTACCTGCCCGGCAGCCCTTAAACCCAGTCAAATAGGAAGGGGTCGCAAAGCAGCGGCTTTTTTTTTTATCGTTGGGGATGACCGTGACGTGATGGATGAAAAGGATGTAAAGGTCGAAGAGGTTGCTGTTTCTTCGGTCTTCTTGGCGCAAGAAGGCGCCTTGGGGTTTTTCTCGCTGCCAGTGCAGCTTAGAAAACAGCCGGGGCTCTTCCCCGGGTCGCAGCCGCCTGAGATGGTGGGACGAGGCCGGCCCAGCTTGAGGCGGTGGGGCAATGGAAAATCTTTTTAAGATCAAATACGCAGTAGCCTTATTTGCACCGAAATGAAGAGACGCCGTAGTGTAAAAGCTGGGAGAGGCCCTTAAGAAATAAAACTCAACGCTAGAAAACGACAGGTGCGTTACAATGAAATGAGCCTATTGGTTTTTTAACGCGTTGGTTTGCGGCTTTTAACAGCCCCAAATCATCCAGAACGAGACGAAATGGCCTACTTTGCAACTGATCAAGCCGAACTTAGTACAGTAGTTAGAAAGACTAGTAGGCCTTAATGAAATAAAAGGCAAAAAACAACAACAGTCCTCCCTTGCGAACTGAGAAAAGGCTATTTCAGAAAACACTCTTGAGTGCCAAGTTCTCAGCCAAATTAACTGAAGTTGCTGATTATATACATAGAACTAGATGGCTCTGTTGAAAAAGGATTGTTAATATCCCTCCCACCACCAAAAAAATCCCCCACCTAATTTATAATTCAAAATTAATATTTTGGAGAAATGGTCAGAACACCAACCGATGAAAATCTGCAATCATAATTAGCTAGACTGCAGTGTTTCTCAAACTTGGCAACTTTAAAACTTCTGGACTTCAGCTCCCAGAATTCCTCAGCTGGCAAGCTGGGGAAGCAAGGTGTCTAGGGAATTCTGGGAGTTGAAATCCACAATTCTTCCCAGGTTTGAGAAACACTGAGCTAGAAGCCCCAAAGGTGCTTTTTCAAGAGGCAACTGGACTTTTTTAAAGAGAAAAATCCAACATGGCACTCACAGGAAATTGTCCTGCATCAAGCCCTTCTAGCTACTGAGCTAAGAAGCTTCTTCAGCTCTAACTGGATGGTGGGGAGCTGAAGAAGCTTCTTGGATGAGAAGTGAAACGTCTTCAAAGAAAAACCAGAAAGTCCAGTTACCTCTTGAAAAAGCACCTTTGGGACAACCATGAGCTGGATGACTGAGGATCTCCATAGACACTGAGCTAGAAGGGCTTGATGCAGGACAATTTCCTGTGAGTGCCATGTTGGATTTCTCATTCCAGGACAGTCCCAAGTTTTGTTATGCAACTGCTCCCAGTATGAAATATATCTTCTAAAAGGCAATCATATGTTTTATTTGCTTGGTTTATATATGTACTTTTAACTATTAATGGTTAATAAAAGATTAGACACAAACCATTTTTGTTCATAGGACATGGTTTCTGTGCCTTACATATTTTAGTTAATCAAAGCCGCCTAATCTTATATGACAGGTAAATTTAATTGGTTTGTCTGATTGAAAAGTCTTTATCGGTTTTTGATCACTTTGGAATATAAAGTTAATACTATTCTGATATAAAGTTTTTTTTAAAAGAATGTTTCATTTTTGCTTTTACACCTTAGTAATTTTATATCTTAGAAATTTTACATTTTAGTAATTTGGGCTCAGTTAGGAAGGTTTATTTCCAGCAGCATTCACAGGGATATTTAGGGAGCCAGGAATATAATCAATAAAAAGCTTGGTGAAGTAAAAAGAATCTGGTAATTTTACAAATGTGGAAATTTGGCTTGCTTTATGCACATAATAGCAATAGCAATAGCAATAGCACTTAGACTTATATACCGCTTCAAAGTGCTTTACAGCCCTCTCTAAGCGGTTTACAGAGTCAGCATATTGCCCCCAACAATCTGGGTCCTCATTTTACCCACCTCAGAAGGATGGAAGGCTGAGTCAACCTTGAGCCGGTGAGATTTGAATCGCCGAACTGTAGCTAGCAGTCAGCTGAAGTAGCCTGCAGTGCTGCACTCTAACCACTGCGCCACCTCGGCTCATTGGTTTACTGCGCCACCTCGGCTCATTGGTTTACTGATGGTTTACTGATATATGGTACACACACACACATATACACATAGGAACCTTAACGTTATTTCGCTTTGCTGGTCAGGACTAAGTACAAGTAGTCCTCAACTTACAACCATTCAGTGACTATTCGAAGTTACAGCAGCACTAAAAAAAGTGATTTAGGACTATTTTTCATACTTACGACAGTTGCAGCATGCCCATGGTCCAGTGGTGGGTTGCTGCCGGTTCGGACCGGTTCTTTAGAACCGGTAGTGGAAATTTGCTGCCGGTCACCGAACCGGCAGCAATGACCGGTGGTCCACATTCCCGAACCGGTCCTCTGGTCGCCGCGGCTTGCAAACCCCACCCCCTGCGCATGCGCAAAGGCTTCTGCGCATGCGCAGAGGGTCTTTTCCATGAAGTGACGTAGGCGCGTGTGCAAAATGCGCACTTCTGTCGCGATGCAAACCAGTAGGGAAGGTAAGTGGAACCCACCCCTGCTATGGTCACGTAATCAAAATTCAGACACTTGGCAACTGACTCATATTTATGACAGTTGCAGTGTCCCGGGGTCATGTGATCACCTTTTGAAACCTAAGAAGCTAAGTGAATGGGGAAGCCAGATTCACAACACAGACAACACAAAGTGCTACTAACTTAACAACTGCAATGATTCACTTAAAAACTGTGGCAACAAAGATCCTAAAATGGGGCAAAATTCATTTCACAACTGTCTCACTTAGCAACAGAAATATTGGGCTCAGTTGTAGTCATACGTCAAGGACTACCTGTGTTACGTTACAGTCTTGCAAATATGACGTAAGGATTCTTTTTTTTTTTTAAAGTGATCTTATTCCTAGTTGCTGACTTCCATGTTTTATGCGTAAACAGTAATTGCATTTTATGGCACAAGCCATTTGGAGCGGGGAGGGGAAGTAAAACTATTATGTGAACAAGACTGATCTTCATCGTTTTCATCTTAGGACAACTTTCGCCCTTCCAGGAAGAGCAATATAGATTATTCACACACTGTCAGGGAGAAAAGTCAGTGTAGATTATGCAGAAGTATGGGCTGCTCAGCATCTTCACTGAAATTGAAGAACTCTTACTGAATGCTTTGTAACCTTCCAGCATGACCCAGTGCCTTTTTTACTGGAATTAAGGTTTTCTTGAAGCAAAATGTGCATGACAGCCATGTCACCTGATCTTGAACATTTTATCTTGAAATTAATTGGATTTAATTGAGTTCAATAAGGTTTAGCTTCCAGCAATGTTTCTTATTGACCAGAAAGAAAGAAAAACCCTAAAATCTTGACTTTCTCTGACATAGTAGCAATTAAATAAATCAACATTGAAGTTTTTATAAAGACAGAGGGAGAGAAGAACAGTTACCTACCAATATTTGTTGATCAAACTAATTAAAATTTTAAAAGCGCAGGAGTACTAATTACCCTAAGTTAGCGGTTCTCAACCTGTGGGTCGCGACCCCTTTGGGGGTCGAACGACCTTTTCACAGGGGTCGCCGTGCGCGTTAGCCCGCCATCTTGGTGCCACCGTCAGCAGGGGTGAAATGCTCCCTTTTCGGGCGTGCCTGCGGGTCGCCGGACAGCCGGTAGCGTCGGAAGCAGGAGACTTCGCCCACCTGCCCGGATGCCATTTGGGTTCTTTTACCCTCTGCGCATGCGCAGAGGGTAAAAGAACCCAAATGGCGTCCGGGCGGGTGGGCAAAGTCTCCCGTTTCCATCGCTACCGGCTGTCCGGCAACCCGCAGGCACGCCCGAAAAGGGAGCATTTCACCCCTGGTGCCATGCCCCCTTTGTCACATCGTGTGCAGGGAGGGGGTCGCCGTGGCGGGGGGGTCGCGGGGGGGTCGCAGCATTAGGAAGGTTGAGAACCACTGCCCTAAGTAAACCTTAGAATGTACAGTATGGAGCAATTCCAATTTATGGTATAATGTATAACTTATTTATTCAAACATCTGCTTAGTTGTGGGTGTGCATAGAAATACATTAAGATTGTGCACATTTGGTATTTATTGGTCTCCAAGTATAGCAACTCTTTACTATTCATTTACATTCAAGCTTCCTGCACCAGGCTTTCAAGGCTTTTTTCAGGCTTCGTGCACAAGGCTTTCACTGATCAAACTGAATATAAATTTAGAAGTAGCAATAACTTTTTCTCAGGTTTAAGAGGAAGTTAGGCCTCTTAAAGAGCAGGGAAGTACTGGTCTTGCATGAACATTTATTCCCAATAATTTCAAAATGTGCACAACTCTAATTCGCATACAGTGGAACTTTCCACAGTTAAACTCATCATATAAGTGCTATTATACAAATCCTATTTTGTTCTCTTGGATTATTCCCTGGTGAGCAAATAGGTAGATATGTATGTATAGTTATATGAGAGGATGCCTCATAAAATATAGGGGCATGTACAAGTAATAGCATATACGATTGCACTGGATTCATATATTATGCTGTGTCCAAACCAAACCAACTACAATCAAATAGGCAAAGCCAACATCAAAGTTCAATGACTTTTGCCTTGTCAAACTTTTATAATACATTTTTCCCCCGAGAAAAAGTTGTGTTTACTTCAGTCAAGTTTCTTCTAAGTTACCTAAAACACCAATCTTAGCTAAAATAACTGCAGAAATTATTCTTTCCCTACTCCCCATTGTGCACTGATGTCTTTATGCAGCTATTTTACATTAAAAAGCAGTGGAACTGCCATATTAAAATCTAGCTTATACACCGCATATTATGTTTCCTGCATTATGACATATTGATGTGCTATAAAATTGTCAACTTCATTTCTACTGTACTATTGCTGTGACATAAAGTTGTCATTGCTTTATTGGATGTAAATATATAGTGTTAACAATGAAACTGAACAGTAATACTTTCTGAATAACTGCAGTTAAAAGTACTAGAATTTGTGGATTTTAAGAATTCAAAGTTAGCTATCTATTGCATTTTATATCCTTATAATATACATATACTAAGTGGACGTGTAGCTTAGTAAAAAGATCTACACTAAGAAAATTATAATGTTTATATATTTGCACCTAATATATTTATGCTTAATTTTAAAAAGCATTATTCAATCTTAAGCTTTAAGAATTAGAAGAAGCAGAGGTAATTGGTGTAATTTCAGTATTACCCTTTTAGTGTGAGTTAAATTGTGCTTATCACAGATTTTCGGTCTTTATAAAAAGTGTGAATGCAAAAACAACTTTTATTATTTGTAATGTTTTAAAATATTTGCTATAAATTATTAGATAACAAAAAATAGACTTTATTTTCTCAGTGAAAATTTGTAGTTACTGGAGAAGTGGAATAATAGGAACAATAAATGTTACGTTTGTGTTATATATCACCATAATTATGCATACCATATCTGGGTGGCAAAAATCTAGAAGGCCACTATATTGCAGCAATTACTTATAACTTTCCATAGTATTTCGCTACCATATAGTCTTCATCTGCCATGTAATCTCAAATCTCTCAGCCATGCCATCATGCTAACTGGGAGTATCTGTGCTTCCAGCAATAAAGAGGGGTATTTATAACCTATATCATGTTGGAGAATATATACTTTTATTTATTTCTATAGCATAATTAATATGCCAAGTGCACAGAAAAATATTCTATTTTAATGCTATTAATACCAAGGCTGAAAACTGCTTAAATTTACTTCAGAAATCACTAGCTTTGATTAAATTTCAGGAAAAGGTCTTGCTATAAAATTTTAATGTAGATTGTTGTTGTTTTTTCAAGACTAAGGCGTAAGATTTAAGTTTATGTATTTTTAAATGAATTATTTAGAAGAAAAGCCATATTAATTTATAGAGTTCTTTTAGCCCCAAGTAACAAGTAATTTGCTTGTAGCTTGCAAATTAAAAAGTCCTATTTCACTGCATTTATTGCATCCTCCGGGTAACAGCCACTGGCCCTGTTCAGGGTGATCTAGCTCCTACTAGGTGAAGAGAGATTGCTAGAGCATCTTTATAGTAGCTGTGAGTACTATTTTCAGTCTGCGATGGATAAAATCATTCAGATTTGCTCTGAGTTGGATTCCAGCTGGACAAGTCCTATGGAGGTGTCATCCTCTCCTCTGAAGGAGGTGATTGAGGCAGAAGTCTTGTGTATTATCTGGGATGAGTTGAAGCCCATCAATGTGTCAGCATTCCAAGTAACAAACCCATTGAAAGCAGAACTCCGAGGCAGGTAGATTCCTCAAAGAACATGTTTATTGGATTCATCCAGGGGTGGGCTCCTGGGGGTTCGGCAGGGTTTGGGCATTCCTCTAGCCAAGGATCGCTGGGGTTTGGCGAACCCCAAATGCCACTCCTGGGTGGCCACGCCCGCCCTGCTCCTCCCACCCCTCCCTTCCCAGGAGTCTCCATGTGGCCCGTTCATCATTCCAGGTAAGTGCAGGGTCTGCGCGGAGGGTCTGGGAGGGCAAAAAACGGGCATACTGGAGGTTCCAGAAGTCTGGAAAAGGGCCTGTTTCCGGCCTCTGGAGGGCCTCCGGAGCCCGGGGGAAGCTGTTTTCGCCCTCCCAGAGGCTCGAGGAAAGCCTCCGGAGCCTGGGGAGGGTGAAAAATCGCCCCCCCTGCTGTGGTGCAGGCGGCCGACTAGGCCACGCCCACTATGGCCACACCCAGCCAGCAACGGGGCAGCAAACCCTTTGCTAAAAGATCTGAAGCCCAGCCCAGGATACATCATATCGGCACAGCCGGTGAAAACCAACTCTGAAGGTTCCCACGGCTTTCACCTAATTAAAAGAGTAAAACTTCCCCCCTCTCAGGTGTCATCAGTCACATTGTCCAATGAATACAGCTGGCAGGCTCCTCTCACCCTTCATCAGTCACCTGTTACAATGATCTTGGTTCCCACAGGAAAAAACTTATTATTTTGACTGTTAGCTGGGCTATTTAATTCCCCCCTCCCTTCCCTCTCTCAGGTTTCATGGCAACTATGAGGCAGAGCAAGATGGCTTCAGCCAGGTTCACTTCAGAGTTGACACAATGCTGAAGAAGTGGGCAACATTGTTAGAGCTATTTGTATGCTAGAACCAGGTCCCTCCTGCATGCTTGTTAAGGTTCCAAGGGAGGGGAAATGTGGGTGGATCTGTGTGGTTGTAAATGCCTCTTTGAGACAGCAGGCACTTCCGCCAGCTCTGAAAGATGGCCTTGGAGGAAGCAGAGTATTTGGACTCCTTTCAGTCAGGATTCAGACTGGGGTATAATATAGTACAGGTAGTCCTCGACTTACAACAGTTCATTTAGTGATACTTCAAAGTTACAACGGGATTGAAAAAAAGTGACTTATGACCATTTTTCACCCTTACAGCCATTGCAGCATCCCCGTGGTCATGTGATCAAAATTCAGATGCTTGGGAACTGATTCGTATTTATGACGGTTGCAGTGTCCTGGGGTCACATGATCACATTCTGTGACCTTCTGACAAGCAAACTCAATGGGGAAGCCAGATTCACTTAACAATCGTGTTACTAACTTAACAACTTCAGTGGTTCACTTAACAACTGTGGCAAGAAAAGTTGTAAAATGGGGCAAAACTCACTTAACAAATGTTTCACTTAACAACAGAAATGTTGGGCTCAATTGTGGTCAGAAATCGAGGACTACTTGTACTGAGATAACTTTGGTTGTGCTTGTCAATAATCTTTGGCAGTGGTATGTCCATCCTGCCTCTCCTTGGTGGCCTTTGATACCATCAACCATGGTATCTATTTGGCCTGGCAGTGGCTCATGGGCTGGGAATGGGGGCATTGTTTTCTTCCTTCTGGGTTAGTTCTAGTCAGGGTTAAGCCTTTGGTCTCTGTTTCTCAGGGAGCCTCAAGGCTCTCCTTCTCCCTCTTCTTTTGTCACATCTATATGAAGTGAGATCAACCATCAGTACAGGATGAAACACCATTAATATGCTAATACTATCCAGTGGTTCATTCCAGCCATCGAATTGAAGCTGTCAAGAGTCTGTCCCAGAGTCTGGAGGTTGTGAAGGACTGGATGACATGTCATTAACAACAGTCGCAGTTTAGAATTCTGGTTCTGGTTCCTCCATGTACAGTACAGCAGGGATTCCCACCTCCGGGCCATGGACCAGTTACCAGTCCATGGCCTGTTAGGAACCAAGCTGCCTGCAGCAAGCAAGCAAGCAAAATTTCATCTGCACATGCGCAGGATTTAGGTTGCCCACCCCCCATGCGTGGAAGACAATTTTTCTTCCAAAATTGGTCCCTGGTGTCAGAAAGTTGGGCACCACTGCAGTACAGGAATAGCAATAGCAGACTTGCATACCACCCCATAGTGCTTTACAGCACTCTCTAAGCAGTTTATAATGTCAGCATATTTCCCCCAACTACCGACCTCGGAAGGATGGAAGGCTGAGTCAAATCTTGAGCCCGTCAGACCTAACTTTTTCTCCAGGCATTTGGGTCCTAGTGATTTTAGTTGTTTAGTTATCATGTTTGGTTGCCATTTTATGTACTGCATTTTTTTAACATTCGTTTTTTTGTGTATATGTATATGGTTTATTGTCTTTCGTTGTTGTTGAACACTGTCAGAATCATATTGTTTTGGGCAGCTCTGTAAATCCTATGAATAAATAAACAAAACTGTTCCCCCTCAAGTACTTGATTAAAGCTGGTGTTGGGTTTTTTTCGTTAAAGCATATACATGCTTATATTTATTAGTATACAGTTGTATAAACGTATACAAAATTGATTTGCAGACTCCCTGATACCTAACATTTCAGGACTTTTATTTTGGTAAAAAGTGCTTCTGATCCAGAAGAACACGGTGAAGTTATGTCACCTTGAATTTTAAATGCTTCTAGTTTTTAGCATATTTTTCAAATAAATCGGCAGCTTTTGACATCTTTATAGGATGCTATAAAGTAGCCATTTGCTCATTTTTCAACCAAGGCTGAAAAAAACATACAATTTTATTACCCTAAAAAGCATGTACTTTTAATATAGCACATGAGCCTAACTGGGAATATAGAATCTGCCATACTGCAGTTAATATAAAATTAACGGGACAGTGTTTAAAGCCGTGTCCCACTGAAAGACATTTTTATTTTCTGAAATTCAGATTTCTACTCCCAGACATGATTTATAGTCCAACCTATCTGTATATTAAGTTTTTAATTTATGGGTTCTATAATGTTTCTGAAATGGAAAACCAGGTAACATCATCAAAGGATTTTTTTTTAACTTTTATCATAAGCTATCATATCAACATACCAAAAGAGAGCCAGTTTGGTCTAGTGGTTATGGCAACAGGCTAGAAACCAGAGGACTATGAGTTCTAGTCCCACCTTTGGCATGAAAGCCGGCTGGGTAACTTTAGACCAGTCACTCTCTCTCTCAGATCAACCCATCTCACAATGTTGTTGTAGGGAAAATAGGAGAAGAAAAGTGTATTAGGTATGCTCACCACCTTGAGTTATTTATAAAAATAATAAAGGCAGGATAAAAAATAAAAAAAATAAGCATTACACTTTTTGTCAAGAAGGCAGTGATACTCAGAAAAGATGAGGATGGCTATCTATATAGAACTAAAACTTAAGTTATCGTGACCTTTAAAAAGGAAGGAAGGAAGGAAGGAATGAAGGAAGGAAGGAAGGAAGGAAGGAAGGAAGGAAGGAATGAGCCCTGGTCATGCTTGAGAATGGGCAGGGATTCTGGAGGGTGCCACTGCTCAGTGTAAAAGGCTGACATTTGTTCTACATGCATATACTTTCATAACGCTGATGTTCAGTGGGTTTCCATAATTTTCATAGATATGATTCTGTCATTTATTGGCTTACAAGAAGTTCATAACTTACAAGCATTTGTTTAGTGACCGTTCAAAGTTAAAATGGCATTGAAAAAAGTGGAATGAACATTTTTCACACTTACCACCATTGAAGCTTCCCCGTGGTCTCGTGATGGCAACTAGCATGTATTTTTGAAGGTTAGATTGTTCTGGGGTCATGTGATCACCTTTTGCAACCTTCTGACAAGCAAAGTCAATGGAGATGCCAGATTCACTTAACAAACATGTTACTGTAGTTACTTAACAACTGCAGTGATTGACTTAATGACTGTGGCAAGAAAGGTTGTAAAAAGGGGCAAAATTCCCATAACAACTGTCTTGCTTAGCATGGACATTTTGAGCTCAGTTGTGGTCGTAAGTCAAGAACTACCTGTAGTAGACAACCTGCGCCCCTTTAAGTCATCATTTCGGATATATTTCCATACATAAATAGAGAAATAAAAGCGTGGGAATGACTTCCTGCCAACTTCCTTATTGAATTTCCTTGTAGAAAGCTGACAAGGAGCATCAGAAATCTTCCTTCGTTCCTTCCTTCCTTCCTTCCTTCCTTCCTTCCTTCCTTCCTTCCTTCCTTCCTTCCTTCCTTCCTTCCGTCCGTCTGTCATGATAACAAGTTTTACCACTGTATAGATAGCCATCTTCATCCTTTCTGAGTGTCTCTCCCAGTCCCGTTCCTTCATATCCTTCAGATGACTTGACTATATTAACACTTTGAATTAATGTGGCCTAGTCCAATCTGAATCTGAATCTAAAATAGTTCTAAAACAGAATCATTACAAGATAATTGTTAATTAAAAAGTTAGTCTTTATTTTTAATTTTCCCCCCCTCTACCCATGATTGATAGGTGTAATCTGGGTTTTTGTTCGTTCTGGTTTTGTTGGTTTCTTACACTGACTATTTCAGTTCAGGCAAGCATTTGTGACCAAAATTACCATATTTTGGAGACAATGAAAGCTACAATGTAGGTGGAGCCAGGTACAGCACATGGATGGTATGATTTCAAATATGTAATGTTGAGTTTGATTGCAAAAGAAAGAAATACTCATAAAAGATACACGACTGGCTATGGGGTATGGCTTTTTGTAGCCTTTCGTGGTAATGTATTCATGCATTCTGGTCATCACCTCAAGCTACATTTTTATGAATTTATAAGTGTGCATTAATAAATATAAATCAAGTTGTAGCTTTCACGTGAATATAATGAATTTTCCTATGTTTAACTTCCAGGCAAAGATTATGATAAGGATTTAGATGGGTTGCGTATTGCTCTACATATGCACAAATATTTTATATCTGGAAGTGAAGTGGTGCCTTTAAGGAATTTGCATTCAGGCTTGATCTTCCCCCTCCCCCTCCCTAGAGAAACAATATATTTTGTTTGGGAATCAAATGAGATAGTGTGATAGTCACAAATTCTTCCTTGGCTTCTTCTCTAAATCACCTTCTTTGTAAAATGAATGCTTACGTATTCTGATCCTGAAAGTGTATTTTTCCATAAATAAATGGTGTGGTAAGTAGTAGAAAGAAATATGTTTGACTAGAATCAAAGAAGCAGGAACCCTGTAAAAATACTTCTGTTCAAATATTCATAACATTCTTTACTAGGATTTTATTAAAGTGATTTAGTACTTTTCAGCCATGTTATGTTTTTAATGTATCTTAGAATTTACCATTTACATATACAATACAAACATTACATATATTGCTATTTAACTCATTATAGTCTAAATCGTTTAGTACTAATATACTGTAGAGTGATTGGAGATGGGCTGTATACAAAACCAGGTGAACATATTAGCAAAAACAACCAAAATACAGCAGGTTCAAAATTAAAAAAAAAACACTCTTTTACTTTATGTTAGAGAATAGTAGTAGTACTAATCAACGCTTGAAATATATTCCTTTTTTGTTTTTAGTTAAACCATGCATGATAGCTGACATATTTTTTTCTCCTAACTTTTAGAAGAACCAAATTGCTTGCTGATGCATTGAAATCATTTGATCAGTTGCTAAAATGTTCAAAAATGAATATCAGGTAAGGGAGAAATATTTCTGTTATTTTGTCCTTATTTAGAAAGAAATGAAAAAAGATACTAGCATTGCAATAGTATGTAATATTGAGTGAAAAGTCCTTAGATATGTAAATATTCTCTATTTGTCTCTTCTTTGAAAACTTGAATAGGTGTCCCCAAATTTTTAACTGCTTATAATTGGTTTTTGTCAGTCTCAACCTTTTCTACTTTTTTTTATCTGATCTGAAAACTTGAAAACAAAGACAAGATTACAATCAGGAAGTAATTAACATTATGGATGACAATTGCAGATATAAAATCTTTGACAGTGCATTCCAGGCAGAATTCCGATTACTTTTCAACTACTTATTTAATAAAAATTATATGCTTAACACTCTTAGTACACATTGTATATAAACTGCATATTCATAAGATATTATTTCTTTCCCTTGTCCTAGAAGAATTAAAGATGATGACAATAACCACCATAGGGTAGTGAATAGAATGGTAGATTCAAAATCTACTTGATCACAAAATCCAATGTATGGCTTTGAGTCGGTCATTCTCTATTAGTGTAATCAATCTTACGGGGTTGTTATAAAGATGGAAGAAAGGGTGTCTTCGAAGGTACTATATTCTGCCTTGCATTCCTTAGAGAAAGAGGAAATAGTGGTCTGCTAAATAGCTTTTAGCATACCCAGCAACTGCCACAGAATGAAGAACTGGCAAGTAGATCGGCTCTTCATAATTCCTCTCTGGACAAGAAGAGGACTTGAGATTACCCATAAGTACTCCAGACAGTAGCTCCTCACAAAGAAACTGCAGGATAGCCATCTCCGGTGGGTTTAGAGAGTGGTGAAATCCATTTTTTTTACTACCGGTTCTCTGGGCGTGGCTTGGTGGGCATGGTGTGGCTTGGTGGGTGTGGCAGGGGAAGGATACTGCAAAATCTCCATTCCCACCCCACTCCAGGGGAAGGATACTACAAAATCCCCATTCCCACCCCACTCGTGGGGGAAGGATATTGCAAAATCTCCATTCCCACCCCACTCTGGGGCCAGTCAGAGGTGGTATTTGCCAGTTCTCCGAACTACTCAAAATTTCTGCTACCGGTTCTCCAGAGCCTGTCAGAACCTGCTGGATTTCACCCCTGGTTTAGAGTTATGAGAGAAGAGAGAATAGCCATCTTTTCCCTCAAACTGTGATTGGCACCTTCAAAAGGACACTGAGTTCACATACTTCCTTTTCTAATCACTTTTGGAAATTGCTTGTTAACAGTTTTCTGCTATTAGGAACCTTTGTATCGCCATGTTTTATAGCATGGGTGAGTTTCCTTCAGTCTTTAGTGAGAGAAGTTTTAAATACAAATGTAAGGACTTAAATTTATTTTGGAATAAACAGCAAAAGGTTGAGTAAAACTTTGATTTTTGAAAACAGATCAAGGGCCCAGATGGATTTGAAATAAGGTTTTGGAATAACTTATAAGAATCCTTTCCATGAGAAAATGCTTTTGTTTTAAAATCTCTTAAAGAAACAGAATAAGACTTTGAAGGTTGGATACTGGAGGAAACCAAGAAGGAACTAAAGATAACAATTAAAGGAGACAAATATTTAAATTTGACTTACAGAATAGAAGAAAAGATTTTAACATTCAGCATATCAAATGATATTTTTGAATAATAGCTTCAGAAATTAAATTTAAGAGTGTCTACCTATATAAATAGTGTTTACAAAATGTTAAGGAAGAGCAACAAGTTTTACTGGACAAGACTGCAACTGATCTGAAAGCGGATTTAAAATGACAGGCTGCAAGAATGACATGGAAAAAGAGCCACACAGGACATGTAAAAGAAATCAGCTGATGTCTTAATAATTAAAAAGGGATATACAAATAACAAATCAGAAGTTTCCATTTTTTTCTGAACTTTTGATTTTTTTTTCATTCTTTTCTGTTTTAGTTTATATTAGTTTTATCTTTGTAACTGTATTTTTTAATAAAATTACTATAAAAAAATAATATTTTTTCCCAATGTATTATTCTCTGCCTGAATTATAAAGTTTGTGGATATAGGTTTGGCAGCATATTTTCAGGTTGGATTGTAATATGGTCAAAGCTAATAGAAATATTTTCTGGAGAGTCCAAAAAATGACACAGCCACATATGATAGATAACTGATGTGGCTGGATAAACATTGGGGATGGTGGTGCGAGAAAGTTGGAATTCTTTAATTTGGACTTTTTGGGCTCAAGGGATGGACTCAGTGGCCTAAATTGCCCCTTCCAACTTTACAGAATACAAACATTTAGGGAACTTATATATTTAATAGCTAAATAAATAAAAATAAACTTTTCCCGTATCAAAGTTGCTGCAAAGGAATTTCTGCAGAGAACTCCAAATTTTTTAGAGTACACAGCTTGTTTTCAGGAGACTTTTTATCCCTTTTTGTCACTTTATGTGAGTTTGAAGTGGGTTCTAAAATACTTCAATCTCCTACCATATGAATTGCAGGTAAAATCCAATCTGACACTGATAATTGGCAGTGGTTGTGATCTTATTTGTATTTCAGATTGAATCTCACTCCTATATATTAGAGTGGAAGAAATAGCAGGACTGGTTTATCCTAGCTTTTTTATTAAGTGGGATTGATCATAGTTGATAGCCTTCAGATTAGATTATGGTAATGAGTTTACACTGAAGAATATTCAGTTCATCTAAAAAGCTACAGTTACTGGGATTTGGTATATAGAACATATTATTCCAAGTTATATTTTCTCAACATGAGAAGTTATATAGTGATTAAATAATAAGTGTCAAATGTATTCATTCCCATTTTTTTTCAAAACTCAATGCAAAGTGTTGGTTTCACAAATTGTAAAACTAAAATACCCAATTTTCTACATACAAAGAGTTTAAGAGTTAATATTAATATTAAAAACCGACATAAAGTATAGAACAATATAACCAATTCAGAAATGTATTCTGTAGAATTTTAAAATATTCAATGTGTTCTGGATATGGCATTCTGGACAACACAGTTTATTTCAGGGTTTGAATTATCCCAGGATATCTTGGTTTACTTTACAAATGATTTACATCTATAAATAATAATGTTCGGGACTTTTCTGGAACAGTCTGTTCCCAAATGAGTGAGCTTTGCACATCATTACTTATACCTCTATAACAATTTATATTGTAAAAAATACTCCTAACATACAGTTGTCAGCCCCAAATAATGATCAACACCTTTATTCAGATGTGCATATAATAACGTCCAACAAAACAGCAACAAAAGTCACAAACTCTCCATACTAAGGTAGTTATTCAATACATACTAGACCTTTCATTGCTACTCCCTTTCAAGATAAGCAGTTTCTTGCACAGCATGGAAAATGAGAAGGAAGTTGTAAACACATGAGATAAGAGGAAAGGAAATAGAGCGGAATCTAATTTATACCAACACGGTTTGCTTTACTGCTATATGTCTCTATTCTTAGCAACCTTCCTTGCTTCTACCACAGCTTCATACACTTTCCTCTTTAAAATGCTCACTTCTTTCTCTTTGAGGATCTCATCAATTGTATGCCACCCTCCACAGGTTTTTTGTTCTCCTTGCTTTGAAGAAACTCATCCTTTACATACCAGTTTTTGCAATTTGATGCTCAATCATTTTGTCTGCATGCCTAACCCACACCAACAAACGTCTCATATTGATCACTCGAGTTTATATTCAAACCACGTTCATTTATCAGCCACTCTCTGCCTCCTTTGTTAACTTAATTTTTAGATTCATATTCCACGCTGCATACAATCTTTCCAACATTCGCTGAAAGTTATTGCGGCTCTCATCCAACAATAAAGCATCATTTGCATTCACAACTCCGACAACACAGCTCTAATGTCCCCACAGTTCCTTAAACATTAAACATAATTATATTAAGCAATCAAGTGGCCATCAGAAATCCTAGTCTTATTCCCTTCACAAAACCAAAATATTTATTAAGCATGCCATTTATTCCCATAACAACTTCTTATTAAATAATGCTCTTGAAGATTTATTATTTCCTTGTGCTTTGGGCTGGGCATTAGATGAACCTGTTTTTTTTAAAGGGTTTAATTGCGTAGAGTGGCCTTTTTCCTTTCTGTTTTCATCTTTTTTGGTGTATTGAATTGAATGAGAGATTAGTTACCCAAATCATACTACCAATTGGGCACCATATAAATCTGTATTTTTTTCCCATTCACTTCTACTATTTTTCTTTTTACATTGAGGAACAATAATGCATTCCTCCAGCTGTCAGATTTCATACAAATGTTAAACAAGTCACACTGCTACTCTGTAAGCAAATCATATCCATTTTTAACATCATATTATCCACCCCTGCAGCCTTATTACTTTTCAATATTCTCACGTCTTATGACTTTCATCTTCTTTTTTCTTGGATACTAACATTTACAGCATTCATTTCAGTTCCAGTCTTTGATGTATATCAGTGCCATGCTAACCTCTAAAATGTTGCTTCCAACATTCCCTCACTTCAATATCATCACCAGTGATTTCATCATTTTAATTTTTGATTTTGTTCATTCTCTTGGATGCTCCTTGTTCAACCCTTTTCACTCTCCAAACTCTTTATCATATACATCAGAATTCTGCATTTTCTCACCCTTCTAAGCGTAACCATTCCTCTCAATAAATTCTCTGCAGTTATCTTTTTCTCTTTGTATACATGGTATGTCTTTTTCTCGTCCTCATTTTTGCTGTTGCCATTCGGTATACATATTTTTCTCATCTGCAGCCTCTTTCAGTTCATCATTCTACCAAGCATCTTTTTAATGCTCCCTATTAGCATAATTTCACATTTCTATAGCACTCTGTAACATAATTCTTTTCTATTACAAGCAATTTCAGTATCACCTTTCATTACATTACTGTTGCCATATTATTTTTATTATTTTTTTCTTACTTGTCCTGCATGCACTATTTTTTCCTTCCCTTTCTTTCTTTCTTTCTTTCTTTCTTTCTTTCTTTCTTTCTTTCTTTCTTTCTTTCTTTCTTTCTTTCTTTCTTTCTTATCTTTCTTATCTTTCTTTTTCTTTCTCCCTTTCTCTCTCTCTTGTTCTTTCTTTCTTTCTCCCTTTCTCTTCCACTCTTCCTGCCTTCCTTACTTCCTTCCTCTTTCTTTCTTCTTTCTTTCTTTCTTTCTTTCTTTCTTTCTTTCTTTCTTTCTCTCTCTCTCTCTCTCTCTCTCTCTCTCTCTCTTTCTTTCTTTCTTTCTTTTTTCTTTCTCCCTTTCTCTCTCTCTCTTTCTTTTCACAGTTTGACCAGTTAAAACTCCCAAATAATGATCTGCCCCACATTCTGTACCTCTTATTGTCCTTATGTCCCGTATCGCTCAGTCTTTCATTATAAACAATCAGTAAGTCATTTGGGCTTCTTTTCTTTTCCAAATCTTTGCCCACTAGATGGCACTGTTTCATAGAAGGGACTTGGAGCATGGGACAGTTAGATCTGGTGGGATGGACCAATGCAGTGGGGTATAGGCAGTTCTGCCAATAACCAGGTCCTGTATCATGCAGCACTTTAGGTTTATAGATTTATAGGTAACCCCAGCACCTTAATAATATGTTCTATTTAGGTAAAGATAAAGGTTCCCCTCGTACATACGTGCTAGTCGTTCCCGACTCTAGGGGGCAGTGCTCATCTCCGTTTCTAAGCCCAAGAGCCAGCGCTGTCCGATGACGATTCCGTGGTCATGTGGCCGGCATGACTAAACGCCGAAGGCGCACGGAACGCTGTTACCTTCCTACCAAGGTGGTCCCTATTTTTCTACTTGCATTTTTACATGCTTTTGAACTGCTAGGTTGGCAGAAGCTGGGACAAGTAACGGGAGCTCACTCAGTTACGCGGCGCTAGGGATTCGAACCGCCGAACTGCCGACCTTCTGATCGACAAGCTCAGCGTCTTAGCCACTGAGCCACCGTGTCCCCCTTCTATTTAGAGAGTCCCAATTAATTCAGACTAGGAGAAGTTTTTGGACACTTTCCAAAGGCAACTACATTATAGTACATGGAAAGTTACTGCAACATGATCCATTTTCTCCAGAAAAGAGTACATCTACCGTACTGTGGTAATATAAACTACTGAAATGTACTTCTAGTTTCTGTTGCCAGTTGAGCATCCAGATGAAATAAGCTTATAATGACACTTCATATTCACTGTAAGAATGAATATGGAATGAATACTTATGAATTAAGTATTACACTTGTTGATTTCTTATGACAATGGGACAGATTCTTTCTTTTTTTAATTGCAGGGTGGCCCATTTGTTGAAATCTTCAGTGCTCAAGGCAAGAACACTGGAACCAAATGGAAAATTTCTGGCAATCCTTCAGTAATAGGGAAAGTATGTTTTGGAAAGAAATGGTAAAAGCTTGATTATAAAGTATAGAGCTTAATTTTTTTCTTTAAAAAAAAATGAAAACTTTGAGTAACTATATCATTCTTTTTATCAGAGCAGAATAACTGAGAACAGGAATTTTGCCTACATGCAGATAAAATTTGCTAGGTTTTTGTGTATTTAAGATCTCCAAGGTTTTTGTTTCTGTAAGTTTTGAATATATTTTGGCGGGGGGGGGGAGCGTATAGATATTTATTTATTTTTATTTGGTAAATTTATATAGACACCCATGTCATATACAGTATATGACACTGTGCAGCATACAAGATAAAGATATTTGTTTGTGTCCTTATGTTTTCTACATAATAAAACAAACTCTTTTAGTCTATTAAGAAAATGAACATCCTAGTCAAGAAATATATTTATTAGGACTAAATAAAATGCACAAGCTTGGGGCACGTTTTCAAGATATCAGGTATTTTCACAAAATAAGAGATACAAGGAGGAGGATGGAAGGAAGGTGATTACTGATGTTGTCATGAAGCCTACATGGTCAGCATCTTAAATAGATTATTCACTCCTAAATATAATTTAAGTTTTAGTTTCATTTACTTAAACTAATTGCATGAAACTGCTCAGGCTTTTCTTGATGTGGATAAAATGGTGAAGTAAGCAACTGTTTTAATACGGCACGTTACTGTCAAGACAGAAAAACCAATAAAATAAATATGGTAAATGTTAGTGAAATGAAGGATGATGTTTTGACATACTCAGCGGAAGATGGCCCTGACATCCTAACTGCAAAGCCATTTTTCACAAGAAAGGGTTATTTTCACTGGATCCGGTGTGCATTTTCAGAAGTATGCTATACTGGGTAGTGAATTTAACATATATTATCTCCTGACATCGGAGTACAGGCTTTGCATCCATTCCATTGTAATACTCCAGCTTTCCACTTGTATTAGACTTATAAAATACAATTTAAGCGTAGTGGCAATTCCTGACCTAAACCAAACATTACTCACCTTAAAAGTTACAAAGTATGAGTGCGGCTAGCCATTTCCGTCATAGGCAAATAGGCATTATGACTAATAAATCTTGCAGATTATGTATTTATTCAGCTGCGTGAGATATTTTGATGATGACACACTTTTTGTTGGTTTCTTAGGAATATGATAAGGAAGTGAAAGGTTTCGTCTTTGTGCTGGAAGGAAGCGGTCAAACCAACAAGATGCAGCTTCCAAAAGAAACTAAGCAAACTCGTAAGTGTAAAAGTATTATAAAATGTCACAAAAAATATTAGACTGTTTTCAGAGCAAGTGGTGCACAAAATATATTAATGGGAACAAAACATCCCTTTATGAAGCTTCAAAGCAGCCTTGCCCTTCCGAAGACTCATGAGGCTGTTCCCCAGTATGTTTCACTAAGTGAATTGACTGTTCAAGCACACAAACAGGAAGATAGCTGGAAAGTGCTTTCGGAGCAGCTATACAATCATTCCAAAGGTCGTAATTGTGCTAAATGCTTCTTGCAGAGATATTTTGATTAGTTGGACCATAAGGAAGGCTGAGCGCCAAAGAATTGAGGCCTTTGAACTATGGCGCTGGAGAAGACTCCTGCGAGTCCGTTGGACTGCAAGGCGATCAAACCGGTGAGTCCTAGAGGAGAGCAATCCTGACTGTTCTTTAGAAGGCCAGATCCTGAAGATGAAACTCGGATACTGTGGCCACCTAATGAGAAGGAAGGACTCACTGGAGAAGAGCCTAATGCTGGGAACGATTGAGGGCAAAAGAAGAAGGGGACGACAGAGACTGAGGTGGCTGGATGGAGTCACTGAAGCAGTAGGCGTGAGCTTAAATGGACTCTGGGGGATGGTAGAGGACAGGAAGGCCTGGAGGAACATTGTCCATGGGGTCGCGATGGGTCGGACACGACTCCGCGACTAACAACAACAACAAAAGGTGTTTGTGAAGCAGCTGTTTCTAGTGCTATGCACAGCCCTAGCTGTTAATTAAGTTAGCATTGGATTAGCTGAATAATAGTTGGCTAGTTACAGTTTTAGCTGTATTTCTTCAGCACTAAAGTAAAAAATAAATAAATAGGGTGAGACCTTCTAGACCATGTTGAATCTTCCCTGAATTTTAGGGGTGGTTGGGCAATTTCCAGTTTCTCTGGAACGTTTAATTTTTGAATTGGTACATCTCTAATATATATTACTTTTATATTGTCAAAGAGTTTTTCATTTTTTTTTCTTTGAATACTTTTTCAGGGATTGTTAAGTTGATAGAGCAAACAATAAAGTAATAGCATCCCAAAGATGTAGTTAAATGTGATGAATATTCTTTCAATTTCACCCAACAGTATCTATTGTTTTCATCAACAAGAATAAAAACATATTTTATACCTATAAGATGACCCCGGATCTCTTCAATTGTAGGGATATTCTAATGCTACATAATATTTCATAAATTTGCATTCTCAACTAAATGCAATAACTAAACTCTTTGGGAGCTACCCTTGGTATTTCCATTTGTCATATAACCTATCAAGCATTACCTACTTTTTATATCCATATATGATGGAAGTCTGCTGCTAAATCAGTACGTATATGCTGAAGACCTTGAAGTTCACCAAGGCCATAAAAACATTAGAAAGCAAACATTTGTTCTTATGTTAAAAGCTCACTGAAGCCAAAGGTTCATATACTGTCCTTCCAAATACTAGAAGAGAAGAAATTTTCATCAAAAAACAATAATACAGTTTTTAAGGCTTGACATTCAGTAACCATTGTGCATAAAGACTTCTCCATAAATTATAAGGATTAGGTCATTCTTAAAAAGGCTATTCTTACTACACAACTCCCAAAATGTTTTCCGTGGCAAAGCATTTGCTTCAGCTCCTGTATCAAATTTAAATTTTTCTTCAATCTCCTTTTATGCTAAATCAGTAAACCATGAGTAAACCAAAAAGGGAAAGCTGTTTAAGTTACATTATAAATAGATGTAGAATCTACTAATTCTCCATTAAACAAGTTGCTTATATCTAATCACAGACACCATATTGTTTTTCATTACTGTACAGTGACCTGACTTACATGCTTTATGACACTTTGTGCCCTATTTATGACAAAATTTTCTCAAATGCAAAACAATTCCAAGGCTAATTTACTATCCCACTATAGAGAGACAGACTTATTCAGTTTTGATTACTGCTGCCTTTAGCTTGTAATTTCTCAGATCCAAAAACATTTATAGGAGCCTTTTTCCATTTCTTTCCAGTGATCATTACTGTCTGCGATGTTGGTGGATGTTAATCTAATTGTACTTATCTTAAAATGGCTTTTGATTATTTCAACTGCATATGATATATTAATTTCCCCCCCTACCATTGGATCTTCAAAAGGCTTTCCTTTATTTTTCTGCCTTTTATATTAATTACAAACCTGTCATTGTGTCAAAAGGTATTGACTAAAATTCACTGCTGATGACCTTTTGAGTTATATGACGAACCTTTCCATAATGTCTACCAAAATTTGCATATATTTTCAAAATGAATAATATTGAAACGCAGCATTCCTGCAAGGTGTGCAGTATATTCTAGCCTTTGACAAAAATTCTTCAATGTAATTTAGAACTGCAGTGTCTTAAAAAAAACTTCAAAAGAATTATATATTGTTAGGACTTCCTCCCCACACAGTGTAACAAGAAATATTTCTTGAGTCTTACAGTTAGAGAAATCCACTATCCTACTTGCAGCCAAATGCAAATGAAGCTTCTGTTCTCATTCTGGGATAAATTCCCTTGAATTACAAGTGGAAAATAAGGCCTTGAAGTGTATATACTCATAGGTACTGCTTCACTAATTCCCCATTAGACTACAGACAAGCTTCTGATATTCTGTAAGTGCTGGCCACTTATTTAAACTCAAATAAGTCCTGGAGCAAAGAAATACTTATTACCAGGTTGTACAAAAACACGAGAAAGGTTGGAGAGCAAGCAAAAGCAGTAGAAGGAAATAAAAAAGCTATTCCAAACTCATTGTGTTATGTTTTTGTTAAAGGCACAATGTAGCATACAAACAAACAAACAAAAAAAAACCTCTGGGCATTCGCAGAAAAATGGCTGCCCTGGGAGACTTTTGCTTCCTTGCAAGATTGGTTTCATAAGGGGCATGACCGGTCACAAAACATTTGTTTGCTATTAGGACTTTTGGTTCCTAATTAGGACTTTAGCTCCCAGGCTTCGTCCTAACAATTTATTTTTGTCTTTCTTGGCTAGTTGGGTACTTTTCTGAACAAAACATTGAGCTGCATTCGCAATCAAACAGTAACTTCCTTGCTTTAGAAGAAAAGGGGGGCATTTTAAAAGAGGATAGTTTAGGCATGCACATGATCTGCGTTTAAGAATGAAATATCCCTTCCTGTACAGGTAATCCACGCTTAGCAACCATAATTGGGACTGGGATCTCAGTTGTTGAGCAAAGCGGTCATTAAGCAAGATGCCCATGTGCTTCACTCCACAACTCCAATCCCAGCACTCCCAGCAGCAGTCATTAATCTGTCTCCCAGGTTGTTAAACAGAAGACCTATCTGCCAAAGGATTTCAGCTCTGCTTGAAATCCTTGCAGCAGGCAGCTCTTTGAGAGCAAAAGGGCTGCCTATCCTACCCGATTGGTTTTAGCTCTGTGCAGAGCTAAAGTCTTCCCAGCAAGCATCCCCTATCCTCTGAAATGTTCCTACAGCCCACCGAAGTGTTTCCCCTCCTTGCATGGAAAGAAAATCCTTCATGAATTGAAGATTTGATTTCAATCGAACAATTGACAACTCCAAATCTCAACTAACAAATGCTCTGTCTTACACATTGGCAACAAAAATCAGAACACCAAATACAAGCTGGGCGGATACGACCTCATAGACGACCCTCACTCTGTCAAGGACCTAGGAGTACTCATCTCAAACAATCTAAGCCCCAGAGCTCACTGTAACAGCATTGCCAAAAAGGCATTAAGAGTTGTTAACCTAATTTTGCGAAGCTTATTCTCCGGTAACACTGTACTGCTAACTAGGGCATACAAAACCTTTGCTGGAACAATCCTCAGATACAGCTCGTCTGCCTGGAATCCACACTGTATATCGGACATTAATACAATTGAGCAGGTCCAGAGGTATTTCACAAGAAGAGTACTCCACTCCTCTGCTCACAATAGAATACCTTATGCCACCAGGCTTGAAGTTTTGGGCTTGGACAACCTTGAACTTCGCCACCTACGATCTGACCTAAGTATAGTACCCAAAATTGTCTGCTACAACGTCCTACCTGTCAACGACTACTTCAGTTTCAACCGCAATAATACACGGGCAAACAATAGATACCAACTCAAGGTAAACCGCTCCAAACTCGATTGCAGAAAATACGACTTCAGCAACAGAGTGGTCAATGCCTGGAATGCTCTACCTGACTCTGTTGTTACTTCCTCAAACCCCCATAGCTTTAACCTTAAACTGTCTACTGTGGACCTCACATCATTCCTAAGAGGTCTGTAAGGGGGCATGCAGAAGCGCACCAGCGTGCCTACCGTCCCTGTCCTACTGTCCCCATTTATTTGTACTCATTTCATGTGCTCATGTCCATGTTTATACTTACATCTGTTATCTCGTACATGTTCGACAAACTAAAAAATAATGAGACTGCAGGAATGGGGCTGAAATCCAGATTAATAAGTAAACTGAGAGAATTCTAGGAATTCAGATGGAAGAAATCTTTCTGTCTGATAGTCATATCATTGTTTGCTATAATACCACTATTTTTGTTGTAACAGTAAGTCAATACGTAACTTCACATACAATAATTTTCAGTAAATAAACTTTTTCCTTACTTAACAAGTCTTTAAAAATAACCCTAACCCTATGTCAGATTGCATTTTGCAAAGGATCTAGGAAATGAGCCATTTAAATTCATTTAGAAATAATTATACTTCTGAAAACAAAAATTTAGAGAGATATTGAAAAACATGGTCAAGTTCTTGCTGCCATTCTTTGAGACAAAAAGGCTCTAACGCTGTTGCTGCCATAAAAATAGAGGTCATTCTCAACTTACAACAGTTCATTTAGTGACAGTTCAAAGTTACAACGGCACTGAAAAAAGTAACATGATGATTTTTCATACTTACAACCGTTGCAGCATCCCTATGGTCAAATGATCAAAATTCAGACGCTTGACAACTGACTCATATTTATGATGGTTGCAATCAGAGGTGGGTTCCTCCCAGTTCGGACCGGTTCTCCCGAACCGGTAGCGACCCACTGGTGACGTCACAATGACGTCACCGATACGGTTCGGTCGGTGCCGGTCCATGGGCGCCGCCATCTCTTTTTTTGAATTTTTTTTAAAAAAAATTTCTTTTGCGCATGCGCAGAAGCCGAGTTTCCGTCGCCATCTTGTTTTTGGCTTTTTAAATTTTTTTTAAAAAAAATTTATTTTTTTTTACTGCGTATGCGCGTGCGCGCAAAGCACGTGCACCCCCGAGGTGCGGCCATGCGGCGCGGGAGGAAGCGAATCGGCAGCGAGGTAACTTAGAACCCACCCCTGGTTGCAATGTGCTGGGATCATGTGATCACCTTCTTATAAGCAAAGTCAATGGATAAGCCAGATTCACTTAACAACTGTGGCAAGATAGGTTGTAAAATAGGGCAAAATTCACTTAACAAATGTTTCACTGAGCAACAGAAATGTGGGGCTCAGTTGTGTTTGTAATTCAAGAACTACCTGTAGTTTTAGGTGTCAGCCCTGAAGCCTGACATTAGTTCTCTAAAAATGCTAGGCAAAGGATTTAAAAAAAACAACAAACCACCTCTAAGGGCTGATATAATTTACTCAATTTGGATAAATTTTCCATAAATTACTAGATACCTGACCATGGGGTTTCCTCAACGTTTTCTAACAGATAATTGCACATAGTTTTGACTCCTTCATTGTGATAGTTTGGAAATTCTTCTGCCACAGAGAATTTGTGTATACTGCAGTTTTTACTAGGGAGACACACATACAAACTAACGAATTTTATATGCGTGTGTTGCACAAGTACTGGAATCTTCCTTGGCAATGCCATTTGACGATATATAACGTGCCATGCAAGAAAATTACATTTCTCTGCTGTAACTTGAAGTAACCTGGAGATCAATCACCAGCCAAACCTGTTCAAGTAGCGTTCCCTTAAAGACCCCACTTTTCAATGGTAGGACTAAGTAGCCTGGGCTCACTTCTGCTGAAGTGTGATTTTCAGATCATATGCTGCTAATTACTTGCTGTGTCCTGTTTGTGAATTCTAGAAATAAATTTTACTATTTTTGTAGCCAAGTTTAAACCTTTCAATTTGTCTGGACATTTTAATTACATCCTACTTTAAAATATTGTATGACTTACGTTTTTTATATAATATTACAGTTTGCTATTTAGAAAAAAAAATGCATCTGTAATGAGAAATGAGGATTTAAATTACTGATGCATTTGGGACAACATGCTTAATTTTAATTTGGGAATTCTTATTTACCTAAGGCTTTATTGTGATGTTTATGTTTGAAGCAATTTAAATTTGAATTATCATTTTTTTTCTTGATTGAAATGGAGATTTCAATCTGCCTCTTCCTGTTTTGTATTTATTTCCATTTTTATTCTGCATGTTTAAAATCAAAGCACTATTAGAAGAACATTTGCAGGTTTAAAAATTGTATAAGGACTAAAAACAGGTGAAATTGAAATTTCTTAATATTTATATGAGCCTGTCACTCTATTCATTGTTCTTCAAAGATGATTTGTGATGTAGATTAAAGAGTTTACAACATTTTTACAACAACACAGGGAATAAAGGAAAGTTTTGTAAAATGAGATAAACCATGTCCACCTAGCTCAGGATTGATTGACTGACAGTGATTCCCCAGAGTTTCCTTCCTGTATCTGGGGATACAAGGAATTAAACCTGGGATGTTCTGCATGTAAAATTTTGAGTACTGCCAGCAGCAATGCCTCCTTTGCGTTTGAACTATGATTTAAAGTTGCTTATAGCTGCTATAAGTAAGTGAAGAAAAAAAAACCTCAGGCTGTAATTCTACCATATATCCAATATAGGTAGTCCTCGACTTACAACAGTTCATTTAGTGACCGTTCAAAGTACAACGGAACTGAAAAAAAATTAACTTATGACCATTTTTCACACTTACAACCATTGCAGTAATCCCCATGGTCATGTGATCAAAATTTAGACACTTGGCAACTGGCTCATATTTATAACGGTTGCAGTGTCCTAAAGTTACATGAACCCCTTTTGCGACCTTCTGTCAAGCAAAGTCAATAGGGAAGCCAGATTCACTTAACAACCATGTTAGTAACTTAACAACTGTAGTGATTCACTTAACTGTGGCAAGAAAAGTCATAAAATGGAGCAAAACCTACTCAACAAATGACTCACTTACCAACTTGTGGGCTCAGTTGTGGTCGTAAGTCAACCTATGGTTGTTTAACCTGGTGATTAGAACATTTTTTTTTCATTGCTGTTCTCATACTAAATATTGTTAATTCAAACTGAATAAATTGAGATTCTATGCTATAGTTCCCTGTTTCCTGTGATTTGCAAAATGCGGTTATTTTTCAAAAGAATATAGGAAGGGCCCAGTACAATCAGTTTAAGGTCCAACATTCAGCTTAAAGTGGTGAATAGAAAGATCTTTTGGGAGGTATCAAATAGGAAAAGACAATAACTGTTTAGGTATATCACAATAGCCAAACCTAGGGAAATATGGAAATAAGAAAGAAATTATGATGGCATAAAGCTGTATTATTGGAATTATATTTTTAAGTGATATGTATGTTTGTTTTTATATGTTGTAATGTTTGTTTATTTATGTGTTTGTTTGTTTTTTTTAATTGGAAATTTATAATAAAAATTATTTTTTTTAAAAAAAAAAGAAAGATCTTTTGGGAGACTTACTAACCCATTGACTAACCAAAGCAGGCAGGCAGACAGACAGGTAAGTATCTAGCGTGTCAGTTCCATTAAGGTTCACAATGAGGTGGTCTTAGAAAATTAAGAGGGTTTTCTTTTAGAATTGGCAGCTTCTATTTAGATTTCATACGAGTGTTAAAGCAGCCTCAAGGGCAATACATTCAGATTTTGTTCAGGCTTTATTCCTGAAAGCCATTTTCACTTGTGAGTGGGTTTTGGTTTTACAAGAACCTTTGCTGTTAAATTTCCAATTTAAATTACCCATTTCATTTCGAACATTCAGATTAAATTACTTGTCCACAGTTTTTCTAAACTCGATTCTGCTGGGGTATTAATTGCTTTAAGTGGTTCAACTAAAGTTTATGTTGGTCATCTGTAGGTTCAATTATTATGCATTTTTGCAAGAATTTGTGTCACAATGTTAAGACGTTAATTAATTTTGTGTCCTTGTAGAATATATTTTGAATATGCACTCTGTCAACACAGTGGAAAACTAAATCAAATAATTAGATTCCATGTTTTGTTCTAGTTCTACTCGGAGCACAATTTGTTCTTAAGAACATATTTCAAAAATAATTAAATTCTATTTTTTTATTTATTTTCATAGTAGATACATTTTGAGAAATATGAAAGTAATACATGAATATTCATGTTGTTCTTAATTTATTTCTTTTATTTTGCTGTAGTTGGACTGATCCAGCAATTTTTGGTACTTCAAATTTACGTACCACTGGGACAAGATTTCTCAGCCGAGTTACTGTAAGATAATATTGAACTTTATTATCATGTTTGATGCGCTTAGATACTAAGCAAATGAGTGAATACTGGCTGCTGTTAATTATATGTAACAGTTTTTAGGTTAAAGAGTAATACATAATAAAACTGATATAGAATAATTAAGCTTATTTGGTTGTTTTTAGACGATTTTAAGCATTTTAAATCTTTTAGAAGATTTAAGCATATTTGTCATAATGAAAATACTGTATATTAATAAATTTATTATTATTATAAATAGTAATCAGGTGACCAGTTCCTGATTTTAGGAACAGACTTTAAATAATTACTTTTGATACTTTAAAAGGGTGAGATAAATTTATTCTTCTTCGGCCTTGATTTATTTATTCATTTGTTTTGGTTTGAAAGTGCCTGGAAAATCCAGTGCCAACACAATAGCAATAGCACTTAGACTTATATACCACTTCATAGTGCTTTATAGCCTTCTCTAAGCGGCTTACAGAGTCAGCATATTGCCCCCAACAATCTGGGTCCTCATTTTACCGACCTCAGAAGGATGGATGGCTGAGTCAACCTTAAGCCAGTCTGGATCGAACTCCTGGCAGTCGGCAGAATTAGCTTTGCAATACTGCATTCTAACCAGTACACCGCCATGGTGGTCCTTGACTTACAACCATTCATTTAGTGACTGTTAGGTGTTAGGGCAGCACTGAAAAAAGTGACATGAACATTTTTCACATTTGCAACCATTGCAGCATCCCTACGGTCACATGATCAAAATTTAGACGTTTGGAAACTGGCTCATATTTATGATGGTTGCAGTGTCCCAGGGCCGTGTGATCACCTCCTGCGACCTTCTGATAAGCAAAGTCAATAGGGAAGCCAGATTCACTTAACAACCATGTTCCTAAGTTGACAACTGCAGTGGTTCACTTAACAACTGTGGAAAGAAAGGTCATAAAATGGGAAAAGGCTCTCTTTAACAACTGTCTTAGCAACAAAAATTTTGGGCTCAATTGTGATTATAAGTTGAGGACCTGTAGATTATTTATGTCATCCCCACCGGACCAGAAAATGAACTCCACAGATGACTAAAACTATTTTTATTGCGATTGGCTATCGTAACAGAATTTTGCAAGTTTGGTTGTGCTGTACCTCCTCCTCCTCCTCCTTCTAATAGTTCAGGAAATGGGGGGCTTAAAATGCTTCAGCCCTGTCTGTCTGTCTGTCTGTCTGTCTGTCTATCTATCTATCTATCTATCTATCTATCTATCTATCTATCTATCTATCTATCTATCTATCTATCAAAATATTCACTGACCCCTCGCATCCTGGACATAAATTGTTTCAACTCCTACTCTCAAAACGACGCTATAGAGCACTGCACACCAAGACAACTAGACACAAGAACAGTTTTTTCCCGAACGCCATCACTCTCTTAACCAAATAATTCCCTCACCACTGTCAAACTATTCACTAAGGCTGCATTACTATTACTGTTAGTCTTCTCATCGTTCCTATCACCCATCTCCTCCCACTTATGACTGTATGACTGTAACTTGTTGCTGTATCCTTACAATTTATATTACTA
>QLTV01001207.1:575659-587238 GCA_003457575.1 Thermophis baileyi | reverse complement strand
AAGGAAAGGAAAGGAAAGGAAAGGAAAGGAAAGGAAAGGAAAGGAAAGGAAAGGAAAGGAGGAAAGAGAAGGAAAGGAAGACGAGAAAGGAGAAGAGAGGACAGGAGAGAAGGAAGAGGAAAAGGGGAGGAAAAGGGAAAGGAAAGGGAGGAAAGGGAAAGGAAAGAAAAAAGGATAGGAAAGGAGAAAGAGGAAAAGGAAGGAAGGAAGGAAATGGAGTAAAATTTTGGGAAATGTGCTGTGCAAAAATAAAAGATAAGGTTTTCTGATTATTTAAAGAATATCATCCAGAAGAGGTGCAGATGTTATGCAGATGCAGCCTAACAAAATATTAAGGTGTTTCTTTAAAAAATATTTCCAGACATTTTAACTTGAGTAGTGTCATAAGTGGCCGAATGTTTTCAACTGTTGCCTCCTGTTATTATTACTATTTTATGAAATGTTTGCTGTATGTATATTGCCATCTAAGACAGTATGCTTCATATTCCTCCTACTTGGTAAGATACAGGCAACAATATGTTGGCCTGCAGGGCACTCTCAGGTTTAGAGATCCTGGCTTGCATAGAATAACCTGAGCATAAAATTGGTTTTTGGTTGTGCTTGTGAGGTAAATGGCATGAACATGGGAAAAGAAAAAATGTGGAAGAAATCACTGTTAAAATGTAACAACTTAGAGAAAGTACAACCATATATTATTAATTTTTTTATTGAATGCCATAAGAAATGAAAGTAGTTGTAAAGAAATAAGATTTGAAAGCTGCTTTAAACAGTGTGAAAAGATTTATGAAGCATGAAAAAAGATGTTTGTTAGAAAGTTGAAGTGAAAAAGAATGTGTGATAGAATGTAGTCCAGATTCTCGGAAGGAAGGAAATACATTCCAGAGGAGCAAGAGACATTTCACTTCAGATAGTTCCTGTGAGTGAAAAACAGGTTGGAGATGGGGCCTCCCTAATAGTTCCCAGCGTATATGTCTTATGCAGTTGATAGCATGCTTTAGTTTGGCAAGATTCTGTCTATAGGTGAGGAATAGTAAAGAAACTTGCTTGGAAGAATCACAACATGTCTTTCTTGGTTTTTCTGGAGCCTGACAGAATGAGAAAAAAGAGAATGCTGCAAAAAAAATGAGAGTGACAAAAAGTTATTTGTATAATGTGTATCAAAAGAAAAAAATAAATTAAAAAGACAATTGTTGGAGATCGGCCAGAATCATTCAGATTCAGAAGCTGAAGAGTTAGCTAAGTCAACCTGCCTTAGTGGAAAAGGTATTTGGAGACACAGATGATTCAGCTGATCCAGAGCCCGAGTTTGGCATAGTATTAAGCCCAGCAATATGTTGTAAATTATAAAAGAAAGAGCAAAGAAAATCCAACCATCCACTTAAAAAAAAATAGAAACATGACTTATCAAATTAGTCAAGCTGGTAGACAGGTCTATTAAAAAGATGACTTGCCTGGCTTTTTGTAGCAAACAATATTCTGTCACCTGCCACTTCCAATGACTCTGTATGCTGTGATGGATAATCTAGATTACTTGGCTGATTTTAGTTTCAAACTAATTATTTTTGGATCCTCCCTGAATTTCTGCCCTGGTTCTTTGAACTTTTGGAAAAGCAAGCTTCTATGTCTCCATTTTCTATATAGAATGGTTTAAGTCTACAGTATGCTTTCTGTTACTTAAGTTAAAAAATTTATGTCTCCAATAAATACCTTGAATTTGTAGCAGAAACTAGCTGTGTATGTGTAATTGGGAAAACAAAATAATAAGACGTAGGTAAGATTAAAAGAAGCAGGGAGAATACAAAAGAGGTGAATGAAGGTAGATTTAATACAAAAATAGATAACCAGTATATGATCATGATTTGGTCATATGAATGAATGAAGATAACATTGTAAACTAATATATGAAGAAAGAGTAAATATTTTGAGAGAAAGGGGCAGAAAGGAAAAAAAAATCTTGGATGGATGTTCATAGGATATTTTTTTTTAAAAAAAGAATCAGATAATACATTTAAAAGCAAAGATTGTCATTTAAGTAAGATATTTATAGGGTGAGAACATGTATTTCAAATCATGGAGAAGTATAGGGAGTATACATTTATTAGCAGTCTGTTTTCTATTTTTCTTATATCATTAGAAATGGTGGAAAATACCTGTAGCTCAGGTGGTAGATGCTGGTAGTGGTTTGTTCTCCAAGCTTCTTGTTTAGTTTCTGAATGTTTCAGAATGTTTTGATATATCTTATAATACTGTGCTGTCCCATTCATGCACACACACACACACACACACACACACACACACACACACACACACACTGGGTGTAAGGAGTCTTTATTAAGGCTTCCGAGCCTGAATTGGTACTCTCCATCAATTTCTTGTGCGGGCACCAGCTCAACCCCAATGAGTTCCACACAGGCTACTCAAATGAAGCCAACACTAGTCCTCAAGGCAAGGGCAAGTCCAATCCACTAGGCAAAAGGAAGTTCCCAAGGCAAAGGCAAGTTCCAAGACAAAGACAAATCCACAGGCAAAGGCAAGGCAAGGCAAGGAAACAGCTGAAGAGACATAATCCGAAGTTCAAGGCAAGGACACCCAGCAAAGAACCAAACATGTTGTTCCCAACATCATCTCTATCTGTCTGCTGTGCTAAATAGCCAGCTTCTAGTGCAGCCCATCAAGAGGGACGAAGCTGCCTCCTCACGAGTATAATCTGGCTGACCTTTGCTGCTCCTGCCTTTTCTCTGCCCTATATGTTCTTGGATTCGGTGCAGAAGGCAGTTCCTCTTCCTCATAGTTGACCGGCTGCAGCTGTGTGCTTTCCCCACCTGAAGCCTCAGCTGTCCTGCTGCAGCTGTGCTTCAGCCAAATCCCTCTCAGATGGCTGCTTGGAGCCACTGACCAACTCCCCTCCAGATGTTCCAAGAACTGGTTCATTCTCCGAGCTGACATCTGGAGACGTATCTGGGGAAGCGTCTGGGGAAGTCATTACAATATCATGTCTTTAATTTTGGGGACTTGTTACTTCTTTTCTGCATACTACATAATGTTTCTTTCCATGTTAATATGTTGAATGTGTGTTTTTAAATTATATTTATTCTTTGTTGTCTTGAAATCTGTCATGAAAACCACTATTAATTTACTTACTTGCAAGATTGATATGGTTGTCTATCTCATAGATGGCTCATAATAATCCATAAAACTTAGTTCTCTGTAACTACTGGTTACATATTTATCATTTACTATATATAAGTAACTAGGTATATATAACTATTTTATTATTATTTATAATATTTTCTTCATAACTAGCAAAGTTGTAAAATGAAATTGTTGTAAGAAAGGATTGCTTTGTCTGCTGGATCATATTACATTACACACACACAAACACACACACATTCTCGTATCCATTAGAAGCATTTTACTGTGGCAAAAAAAACTTTTCATTGATGGCAAATGAGTTCCTATTTAAAATGTTCCACCATTAGTTTAAGTTGTTAATCTCCAAATGAACAGCCAGCTGTCAGGCCTTGGGTATCTTTTTATCAAGCTGGCCAGATATGTCTGAAAACTTTTAAATAACTGTAAAACATCTCATTTTAAATAAATTGTTAGAGGATAGACAATGTAGTGTTAGGCATAGCACTGCTATTATGTTTGCAATACTTAATGTTTTGTTAAGTGTAAGTTAGATCCTAAAAATCCTATTAAATCTTGCTCATATGGATCTTAAATTATGATAGTGCCACAATATAAAATTAATCATTTTCTTGATTGTAAGAAAAACATGTAGAAGATTCATGCTGATAGAGTAGGCAAAGAAAGGTTACTTAAGTATTATCTAAAAAACTTCTTTAGTCTCTCAAAGAGAACTACAGTACATTATTTGGCTTAAAATAGTAATGAAAGGTACAATAATCATTTCTACTATTTGTCACATTAAAGATTTATTGGTGATAAAGATATGTTTTTGAAAAGAAAAAAGAAAAGATAACTTTCAAAGCAAACAAAAAGGAGATTAAAAATACAAAAAAATACATATTTATCCTTTTTCTCATTGAACAAAAATTGTTTCCAAGCTGCTTTTGAGTAAGAAAGTGAAAGAAATGTATATTTTAAAAAATCAACCAACATACTTTGCTGTTTACTATATATACTTAATTCATGCTCCTTTCACTTTTCCTGTCTTGGCCTATTTAGTGTTCCATTTTTTGTTTCCTTTTTTGTTTCCTTTTAAATCCTCTCCATGATGTTTTCTCCCCAAAATAATGGTTGAATAGAAAGATAAAAGAGGTGCCCATTCATCAGGACCCATAGTGACTTTCTAGGTTCTAGATTAAAATGAATTCAGTACTCTCTTTTTCCCACTGTGCTGTGCAGGTAGTCCTTGTTTAATGTCTATGGAGATTCTCAGTCATCCAGGTCATGGTTGATCTGCAGTTTCCCAAAGGTACTTTTTCAAGAGGCAACTGGACTTTCTTGTTTTTTTGAAGACGTTTCGCTTCTCACCCAAGAAGCTTCTTCAGGTCTGACTGGATGGTGGGAAGCTGAAGAAGTTTCTTGGATGAGAAGCGAAACATTTTCAAAGAAAAACAAGAAAGTCCAGTTGCCTCTTGAAAAAGCACCTTTGGGTAGTCCTTGTTTAGCGACTGCCTCAGACAGTGATCATTCAGTTAATGGTGATGAAAAAATATATTTTTGGCTAGTGTCCAAATTTATGACCTTTGCAGGTGGGTAAAATAAAGAAAAGCTAAAGTAAGACCGTAAAGACAATCATGGTTTCAATTAACAACCGCTTCACTTAAGTCCAAGTTGCCAGTCCCAATTGTGGTCACTGAACAAGAACTACCTGTATTAGCTTTTAACTGGCTGAGTAGTTTTTCAGTTGATCATACTTACCTGATAGTAAGGAATATTTTGGAGAACAAAATGTTCATATTAAGATAAAACTTTCATGTATGGCAGCCTTTATGGTGTGTGTGTGTGTGTGTGTGTGTGTGTGTGTGTGTGTGTGTGTGTGTGTGACTGTACCTGGTCCTTGAAAGGTTAAATTCTTAAAATTAGTGAGGCCTGGAAAAAGCTAAACTAAAAGCTAATTTATTTTGATTTGATTAATGTTAAATATAGTTAATAATGATTATTCATCAGTCACATATTAAATATTAAACATTTGTCCTCTGTGTGGTGAAAAATAAAAATATAATAACTTTTGAAAATCTCTGGGGGCTGCATCTAAAGTTTCAGAGGACATATGCAGTCCTGAGTCTTCGGGTTATGTACTTTTGCATAAACAATAGATTATTTATGGCAGGTGGACTGAAATAAGAAACCTATTTTAAACACAGTATGTTTCAATTTAGGAGTTAGCCATTTATTTCTAATGTATTATAGAAATCATGAAGCTTTTTTCATAGTAAAATAGTGACACATACAGGCATAAGAAGTGAAGAGAGCAATAGCATTTTTCTATACATGGACTACCAACTATTATTTAGAAGCAAGTTACTTCTAGTACTGGAAATGATACGGCCCCTACTTGTAGCCACTAATACCTTTACTCTCCATTAATTATTTAATGTTGTAAAGACTCCCTCAAATTTGTGAGTATCAACCCATAATTGGGGTGGCAAATCTTACCAAGATAGAAAACACCCTTGTGGATTCCTTTTATTTGTTGGGAACCTCCCATCATTGAAAACTGCCCAGAAGCACTTAGGTGAGAAGGGCGGTGTGGAAATGTGATGATTATAGATAGATAGATAGATAGATAGATAGATAGATAGATGATAGATTATAGATAGATAGATGAGAGAGAGAGACAGACAGACAGACAGACAGACAGACAGACAGATCATTCAGTATCATATGGTCAGTTAATATCATTAAACAGTTTACGCTGTTTTAGTGTAATTCATATTTGCAATCTGGTAGTGTGGTAACTCAGCGGTTAAGATGCTGGGCTTGTCGGCTGGAAAGCTGGCAGCTCAGGTTTGAGACCCACAACGGGGTGAGCTCCATCCTCTGCCCAGCTCCTGCCAATCTAGAAGTTCGAAAGCATGCAAATGCAAGTAGATAAATAGGTACCACTTCAATGGGAAGGTAACAGCACTCCGTGCCATCATGACCGCAGAAATGTCTTTGGACAGTGCTGTCTCAATGGCCTTAAAATGGAGATGAGCACTGCCCCCTATAGTCGGCAATGACTAGCAAAGTAAAATCCGCAGGGCCTCCTTTTACCTTTTTCCATATTTGCAATCAGTACTGCATTGTCAATATCTTTAATTATGTTACTGGTCATCATATTCCAGTGTTCCACCCTTTTGTGGTCAAGAACCTTGAGCTGATGGCTGCCAATCGAGGACCTTCCTTGCTGTCCATCTGCAGATCCCTTTCCCATTTCACCTGTTTAACAACAACCACAAATCAATATCATTCACTCATTAGAAACAAAATAACTTACTAGCTAAAAATCTATCTCATGTACTCATCAGAAACCAAATAAAGGTACTACTAAATAATCTGTCCTACATTTCTGTTCATAAGAAACAAAACAAAATAACTTACTAGCTGTTTGCTTCTCTTTTCCCTTCCCTATTTATCCAAAACAAATACTTGAAAATTATGGGTAATCAAAGTAAATGAACCCTAAAATAGAAGGAGCAGAAATACAACCAAACTAAATTCCCTGAGAGTAAACCTGTTGGACATGACCAGGAGTGGAGAAACGGGTGGGAGATAACTGTTGGGCTACCTATTATTGACATTATTTGGGCAAGCAGCAATTTTTGTATAAATGGAGCAGGCTGGCTCCATCTTAAAACGGCCTTATTTTCTCTGTCATGCTCCATTTTACTCACCTTTTTTCCAAGTTACAAAGCCACAGATACAGTCATATTTCTTCACAGGGAGTTGTTCAATTTCTATCATCATTTTGGTTATTCCTTTCTACAGTTTCGCCAAGTGCTTGTAAATGATAATCTCCTAATTAGTTCATGGAGAGCTTTTTAGATATATATATCTGCAGCAGTTTCTATATACTCCTCCACTAATAAGTAGGGCTGAGTTTTGATGCTATTTAACTTCTTTTTTTTAGCACTGTCAGGGTGTGATACACTTTTCCTGAGATGGGAATGACAGTGTCCTTGTCATGTAACCTTAATATCAAAGTGAGGCAGAAAGTATTAATGTTTGGCTTCCACAAATTGGCTTCTACAAGGGAAAGTTTTGCCTCACTGACCTAGATTTCTTTGTGTCAATAGACGGATAGATGAGTGCTTTGATAGGTATCATATTCCTGAGTTTTCAAAGAAAACTCTGACAGAATTCTTCACAAAAGGTCTGTCAGACAAACTTAGCAGCCATGAAATAAAGCAACAGGTGGGGTTATGGATTAGTAACTTGCTGAAGAATAAAATGTAGAAAGTAAAGAGTAGGAATAACTGGAGAGTTTGCAACTCAAAATAAAGGTCCTCAGGATCAATGCTGGAAGAGTCCAAAGTTCAGGATGGGCAGTGTGGTGACCACATTTGCTATAATGCCAAACTGTTAAGATCAATAAAATGAAGAAGAATTTGTGAAGAACTCCCAAAGAATTCTTTTTTAACTGAGTGAATGTGTTCCTAAATGTCAAAAGTAGCTCCATAAGTGTAAGAAAGTGTAATATTATGCATATTGACACCAAATCAATAAATAAATCCAACATTTACACATATATTTTGGGGAATTGAACTGGCAGTAACTGATGGGTAAAGGGACAGTAGCATCTAACAAACAGTGATGATGCTAATTATGAAAACCTATGCAATGAATTCATATTGTAAATATTGTAAAATGTAACCTTGTAGACACCCTGGAAAATGATCTTTCATGGTTGATAGCTCCATGAAAATGCCCACATGATAACCAGCTTCTGTGTTTGTTTTGTTTTTCTTTTAAAGGCAAATAGCAATAGCACTTAGACTTAAGCCCTCTCTAAGCGGTTTACAGAGTTAGCATATTGCCCCCAATAATCTGGGTCCTCATTTTACCGACCTCGGAAGGATGGAAGGCTGAGTCAACCTTGAGACAGTCAGGATCGAACTGCCAAATTGCTGGCAGCTGGCAGTCAGCAGAAGTAGCCTGCAGTACTGCATTCTAACCACTGCGCCACCACGCAGTGTTATGCCTTGTTATGCTGTGCCATAATGCCTTGTTATGAACAGTTAGGAAGGGTATTAGGAAAAAAAACATATAGTAACTTTATATCAAATCAATGTGAAAACCACACTTATAGATGCATGGTTCTGCATGCACGCTTGATGGATGTGGTAGAAAAGAGACAAAACCAATTAAAGCAGCTTCCCAGGGAGGAAAAACTACAGCTTTTTGTAACTAGAGTAAAAGATGAGAGATACAGTAGAGATATACACACATATTACAAAAATATGTGACTACAAAAAACATTTTGTTCTTCGTGGTATTGAAATTCAAGATCATCCATTAAAACTAAGTTGATAAATTGGAGGTGGTTACTACTAGACTGATAGCAAATCCCCCCTCCCCCCCCTCGCTCCCTGCTTCCCTGTTCACCCATCTTTTATTCTTATATTGCTGTATTATCCTTGCTTTTTTTTTCATTGTTTATTCTATTGTTCCGTTACTTTGCTACTGTTACATTTACACTTCTTTTCACTTCTCTGCTTTTATTGTTGTAAGCTGCCTAGAGTAGCTCCACGGCAAGATAGATGGCAAATACATTTAACCAATAAATAAATAAATAAATTATTAGAAAGAAATACTTATTTTATTGTTTATTTACTGCATCAGGTGTGACAGGAGCCCCCAATTTAGATATTTTCACAAAGGGACTGGACGTATTAATGGCAGTTTGGTCTGTCTACTAATGTTAATTAACTGTTTATTATTTAACTGTTAACACTAGTTAATTAACTAGTTTTAATTACTGTTTATTGCATCTTGAGTTGGAGGTGGCTTCTGGACAGTTACCCAAGGACCATCAGCACCCTGTTGATTTTTGGGTACCAAGTGGCAGAAATGCTAGATTAGAAGTATTGTTGGTCTAATCCAGCGGGAAGGCTCTTATGTTTTTAAATGGAAATACTAACTTTAGCAAATACCCTGCCTTCCCTTATCCTTATTAACTGGCAAAAAATGTTCACAAAGTAAGGCTGTAACAAACCATTACTGAGAGTAACTTTGAAATTATTAGAAACTCATTGGTGCCATTTGCTTTTTACTGTTCTCTACTCTGTCATTTTAGTACCAAACTGTTGTGAAAACAAAGCTGCAATCAAGATGGTTTGTCAGATGTTAGTATGTCAGGTTAGAACATGAAAATTTGCAAAAAGAGGGCTTGGAAAAATAATCACAGCAAATGATTTTTGCAAATGTGTGAACTCAATTTGGATATGTAATTATACAAAGCAATTGCTGTTTGGAAAGGGTGAAAATTGTAATTACATGCTTAGAAAAATAGCCCATGACCCAAGCCCACTCAGTTTCTAGAAGTTTTCATGTCAAACAAATAGAAAATTCAACTTCTGCACTCAATTAAGTATGTGTTTGTTTTTGAATATCAAAGAAGCTACTGAATATTAAACTGCAAAATGTTTTAATTGACTTTTGAGATGTTCTACCCAGCTGCCAGAGGAATAAATGTCCCAGATCAACCAGTGACAATTCATGCCCAATGTAGATGGAGGGGCAGAGGGCTGGGTGACTAACGGTTGGCATTCAAGTTAACTCATAGTCCAATAAGAAAGGACCCATTTGATTTTACTTCTTTTGAAAGATGCTTCTGGTAGTAACTACTTTGGAGGGGTGAGGAAGAGTAAGATTTGGCGGCACTGCTTTTGGGTAATGGCGTCCACTCTTTGGGACAGCTTCCCTCAAAGATGAGTTTTGCCACCTTAAGAAGATCTCTTAAGAAGCTGCTGAAAACTGAAATTTCCCAGAAACCACTTGCTGAGTGAGAAGGCACGACTTGTTGATACCATTTCTATTCTTTTCTCTATATTAGGGGTCCCCAACACCCCAGTCTGCGGCCCGGTGCTGGTTTACAGCCCGTTTGGAACTGGGCTGCAGAAGTGGTAGACGAGTGCGCACAAAGCTGCACTTGTGAAAACAGTGCATGCATATGTGGTGTGCAAAATCATTCCCTCTCCCCCCCCCCCTTCTGCCGATCCACCAAACTGGAAAAGTTAGGGACCGCTGCTCTATACCATCTTGCAATTAATCTCTTATTTTTCTGCTTTTTAATTGATTTTAACTTAGCAACTTAATCGCTTATTAATTTATGTTTATGGTGGGTGTTTTATCTGATCATTTGTTTACTCAGTATGGGTGTGTGTTTGTATGGTCTTGGTGCCTGAAAGGGGAAGTAAATGAGTGAAAGGGTGAGTTCACTGGTTCTTGTTCACTATGAAGTGTCAACATACACTGCTTTGTGGCAACATACAAGCAAAGCCAACAAATAGTTATAAACAGGCACTACTAGGGAGATGTGGTTGGAGACTCTTCTTCCTTTATTTCTAAATGTTATTTCCAAGCCACGTGAAATGCCTTTCCACACCTTCCCACTAGAGCCACAAGCTGCAGAACTTGTCAGAGGCCTGGCCTTTCATTCCTTTGTCCATCCATCCTCTCCAGTTTGAAGATTTTACTTGTTCACAGCCCCGGAATCAGTAAGAACATCCCTGCCTGAGACTCCTGCCTAAAGAAAACTTCAGGAAGAGCATAGAAATCAGGAGAACAGTGGGACTGTAGAGGTTGAAACACACAGGAAAAATATGGGTAGTCCTTGACTTAACAACCACAATTAACCCCAAAATTTCTGTTGGTAAGTGAGACATTTGTTAAGTGAGTTTTGCCCCATTTTATGACCTTCCTTGCCACACTTGATAAGTGAATCAAGTTGTTAACTTAGTAACACAACTGTTAAGTGAATCTGGTTTCCAATTGACTTTGCTTGTCAGAAGGTCTCAAAAAGCGATCACATGACCCCGGGACACTGCAACCATCATAAATAGGAACCAGTTGCCGAGCATCTGAATTTTGATCATGTGACCATTTATTTATTTATTTATTTATTTATTAAATTTGTATGCCGCCCAACTCCCAAGGGACTCTGGGCGGCTCACAACAATATAAAAAACCGTTAAAAAAACCATAATAAAAACAATTAAAAACAGTTAAAAACTCATGCATACCGTTTCATGGCCGGACCTCGCCAATTACAGAGGCGAGATCAACGGCCCCAAGCCTGCCGGAAGAGCCAGGTCTTCACCGCTTTCCGGAAGGCCAGCAGTGTGGGGGTGGTCCGGATCTCAGGGGGTAGCTGGTTCCAGAGGGCCGGAGCAGCCACAGAGAAGGCCCTCCCCCGACAGAGAAGGCCCTCCCCCGTGGGCCCGCCAGCCGGCACTGTTTAGCTGACGGGACCTGGAGGAGCCCAACCCTGTGGGATCTTACCAGTCGTTGGGAGCTATGTGGCAGAAGGCGGTCTCGAAGATAACCTGGCCCTGAGCCATATAGGGCTTTAAAGGTAATAACCAACACCTTGAATTGTGCCCGGAGACCAATAGGCAGCCAGT
>QLTV01001207.1:513428-573069 GCA_003457575.1 Thermophis baileyi | reverse complement strand
CTAAACAACACCAACACCCTCATACATCCACAAACGCACCCCCCCAAGATAAGATTAAACTGTAAGTTAAAACCGGATGATAAGTTTGTGTTGTAAATGCAACCCTAGATGACTTAAAGGGTAGTCTGTAAGAAAATGAATTGTCCTGCAGTTCTCTATGCAAAGGATCCTCAAGCAAAGCCTGATTGAAGGCAATGTCGTGCTGACTAGGGAAACGGAGTTTATCCCTCTGGTGGAAAAAGGCCAGTCCTTCGTGCTGCCTCTCTTCAATCCGGAACAGCCCCTCCAGGCCCCTCCAGGCCCCTCCAGACCGAAGGCGTCAGGCACAGACCCCAGGTTAACCACAAATACCTCCTGCAGGCAAACCATGGGGATGCTACCACATTCGTAAGTGTGAAAAAAGGACATGTCACTTTTTTCAGTGCCATTGTAAGTCGGAGACTACCGACTTATCCAGTGAACAGTGAAAGAATATTCTGTCTCATCCTTTCACTCATTTATTTCTCCCCATCCTCCACTACCACCACCACAGAAATTTTCCAGCCAAGCAATTCTCACATCCTGCCTGGAGGCTGTAGCTGCTCTTTATAAACTTCTTTTGACTAAGTGGTAATGAGCAAGAGTGTGTACTGCCTGTCTGGAGTGATTTTTTTTTTCCCCTAGCCTAACTAAGCCACTTGATTTCTGGTTTAAACGAAGCAGGAGGGAAACTGAAGCATTTCCCGTTCTGGCTTGCAATAGTTTCAGTGGACTAGGAAGAAGTCATAATTAGACCGTGGAGGGTAAAAGAAATAGAAGGTAAAGTTTTTCCAAGACAAGAGAGTAATGTGTGTCTCTGCCCCAAAGAGATATGCCAGTGCCCTCCCTGCCTTTTAGCTGCAAGCCTTGTCTGAAATCCTCAGAGAATTTTGTGGCACTTAAAAGACCTACAGATTTATTTTATATGAGATTTTGAGGATCACATTTTGCTTCATTACCGAGGTATGACAGTATGACAGAAGCATGAGGCTTACAACCATTAGTTCAGCGACCATTTGAAGTTACAATAGTAATGAAAAAAGTGACTACGTTCGGTTTTCACATTTATGACCGTTGCAGCATCCCCATGGTCACATGATCAAAATTTGGGCGCTTGGCAAATGGCATGTATTTATGACAATTGCACTATCCCGGGGTTATGTGATCACCATTTGTAATCTTTCCAGCAGACTTCCGACAAGCAAAGTCATTGGGGGAAGCACGATTCTCTTAATGACTGCACGATTCACTTAACAACTGCAGTGATATGTTTAACATCTGTGGCAAAAAAAGGATCATAAAATGGGGGAAAACTCACTTAACAATGCCTTGCTTACCAATGGAAATTTTAGGCTCAATTGTGGTCGTAAGCCGAGGACTACCTATATAGATAAAACATCTACTGCCAAATTAAACTTTCAATATGTCTAATATATGTCAGTATTCTAAGTATATTTTTGAATACATTTATAAAAGTGTATTAGTTTACTTGCATGAGTAAGTATGACATTCAGTGAAACTTTATGCCAGTCTTACAGTCAATGAACAGATTGTTCATCTGCAACAGGTCACCTTATAAACACAAGAGCAAAATGGAATGGACACCTGCCAATAAATTAAGGAAGACAAGCCAACAAAATTAATTAGAAACATAAATAGTTAAATCTTAGTTATAAATAAGCTGCTCCTGGAAAAGGTTCATTAGTTAAACATTGTGCACATTTATATTCATTACAGGGCTTTATCCATATTGGACAAATTAAAAGCTGTTTTGCGGATTACATATTTGGTTCTGTATCATCTGGCACAGTTTTCTAAAGCTTGGATAAACAGATCATCTTTTCATAAAACTGAATGTACAAAATAGTTTAAACTTGGGGAAACTGGCATTGGGATAATCTGTTCAAAAGAAAACTTTAAAAGACTCAAAATATATTTGTTTTTTTCTCCCAGATTGAATATGGAACTGTTAGCTCTCATGGAACCTTAAAGTATTACTGATGTAATCCTGGAAATACTTCAAATTTCTTGGCTAATTTCAGTATTAAGTTTTTACAACATTTTAATTTTAAACAAAATGCAATAAATGATAATAATGTGCTTCTCTTCCAAACATAACCTTGGGTTTTATTTCACATTTATTTGAGAAAATAAAAATATATACAACTGAATTCTGGAGCATTGTTTAAAAATCTGCCCTCTGTCAGGAAAGGAAAAGTACATAGAAGCTAACACTGATAGTCACTACCTTGTGGGCCAGAAAAGATGGCAGGGAATATTGTTATTGTGTGACTAGCCTAGTCCACAGAGACAGCATTTTGTGAATAGTGTCTACTGTACAATCTCAGAATGTTAAATATGCTCCTAAAGTTTCTAATGAAATCCAAACTTTTATAGTAATTCTAGTATTTTGAGAGGACAGAAAGTAAAAATAGAATGGAAAGAGAATAGTGATCAAAGAGAAGAGTGCTGTTTATAGAATAAGCTTGAGTGAGTTAATAGGACAGGACAGCTGTTAGCATTTTAAAGGGGAATTGGAAGGGGGAGACCCCAATGAATTTCTAGTTTAAGTGAAAAAATGTATATTTGGTAACCTGAGGTCTTGGAAAAAAAGGGAAAAAAAATCTTCAGCTGATCTCAAAATGTTGAATATGCTCAAAAAGTTTCTAATGAAATCCAAAACTTCAATACTTGAAACAAGAGATGTTGAAGATATTTTGTACCACTGGCACTCAAAAAGGACATTATTCATGTCCTTAAGAGAAAAAAAAAAAGATGGCCAGGAACCTGCAGTTATGATTCACCATTTTGTGGCATGTGTGTGATCCTGTCTGAAAACAACTTATCATGTCTTTGCAGAAACCATAATTGTAGTGGTCCTTCAAAAAAAGAATACTGTCAACCCTGAAGCTGACCTGACCTAGGCCATTTTGAGGCTTCAGTGTTGCCACACTGGAGCTGAGGGATAGGGAGGGGGAAATAGAGATAGCTGGGGTTTTGTAGCCAAAACAAAATGCTTTCTCCTGGGAACCAAGGACATTCCCACAGGTGGTCGGAGAGTGCAGGAGTGAAGTTACCAGGCAACCGGACCGCACCTTGATTGGACCATGTGACTGATTGTTTGGGAAAGGGGGAAATTTATTTTTAATTAGGTGAAAACCGTGGGAACCTTTAGAGTCTATTTTCACCAGCTTGTGCCAATATGATATATCCACTAAAACTACTCTTTGAGGAATCTACCTGCCTTGGAGTTTTGTTCATTATGGATGTATTACTTGGAACCCTGACAAATAAATAAGTATTGGATATTCAAAAAAACTTCACCTCTCCCAATGAAAAAAAAGGAAAATAGGATACCGTACAACAAATTGCTAGAAGTACTAGCTCTCCAGAAGGAGGTGAAGGCCAATGAATGAATATGAATACTTGAAGCAAGAGATGTTGAAGATATTTTGCATCCCTGGTACACAAAAACAGTTTTCATGCCCTTGTAAAAAATGGTACAATCTTAAGGGGAAGAAAACAAAACAACTGTAAGGGACAGAAGGAGTAATATTGAAGAACAGAGGAAGCAACACAGCCAAGACAACATATAAAAGAAACATACAGATATGTAACCCAAGTAAGCATCTCAGATGAGACCATTCCTACTTCTGATAAAGGAGAAGGAAGTGGGGAGGTTCATTCAGACTTACAAGATTCTGTTACTGTAAGCTTATAATAAAAGCAGTATTAGCAATCATGATTTTGGTTTTCTAGTCTGGTCTATCTTGGAAGACTGACAGCACTATGAGATGGGAGACAGAATAGTCGACATCTGTAGGACAAAACTTTTCCAGCAGTGTCTGGCTAGAAAAAAAAATAAGTTGTGATTCAGAAAGAAGCAAATAAATGTGTTCTGATCAGACCTACTGGCTTATGAAATGTAGAGTTTGCCAGGAGTGAGGTCTAGAAGTTTGACAAAACTTTTGAGTTAGTAACAAGTCTACTAAAATTTACCTCTTACTTTTAATCCATAAACAATGATGCTTAAATTTTTTTGAACTCGTTTGTATGTTCAATATTTCTGCATAAATGTGACATAAAATTGTGATCTGTTCTCTACAAAAGTTTCCTTGTGTGAATGCAAAAGGGTTCACAAACTTTTAAGCACCATTGTAGAAATAAATGGTATTGCACAAAACAAAACAAAACAGCTGCAACTGTGCCATCATGGGGTTTGAAGTTTTATGTAGGGCATCTTAGACTCAGGTGTTTTTATCCGTCCCTCCATCCTTCCAATCTACTCCCTCAAAGAAAACCAGAAAAGGAAAAATATTGTAAATGAAATTGATAGAAGAAATTCTTTTTTTGGGTGAGGGTCATAGTTTAAATAATCATCTGGACCCAGTGATGATCCAATGCTTGTTCGGTGTAGCCCGAGCATCACAAAGACTGATAAAATATATCTAGGTGAAACGTGGGTATGTTGGTAAAATGGGCCTACTTAGCCAAGCATTGAAAAAAATGGGAACAGTTTTGGCATTGTCTTCATTATATATACTAATGTTCAGAGCATGAGAAGATTAACATGAACTCCAAGTTCAGAGAGACAAATATGATTTAATAAATCTGGTCACATGTCTCCCTTGATTAAAATAAAGCAATTGAAGGATATAATTTATTCACAAGGAATAAATTAAGCAATAGAAGGGAAACAGATGTTGCATTCTATGTCAGAAATACCTATACCTGCTCAGAAATCCAAGTGAATGAACCTGATACTGTAGAATGCAGCTGTCTTAAATAACTCCCTTTTTACTACCCTGTAATCCCTTAATTTGGGGTAGAGTCTGTGCAACCGGATGGAGCTGAGCGTTTACTGGATGGATAATTTTCCTGATGCCACACGGAGTTCGCAAAATCAATAATGCAGTTGTCTACTATGGTCCACCTAACCAAGCAGAAGATACGAATGTATTAGCCCTGAGAGGCAGGTCAGTTCAGGAAACAGACCGTGCAAACATCACAGGAATGCTACTCTATTGTTATAGGACAGAGGTGTCAAACTCGCGGCGTCACGTCAACACCTGATGTATCGCGACTTTTCCCCCTTCACTAAACCGGGGGTGGGCGTGGCCAGCACATGACGCATCTGGCCCACAGGCCATGAATTTGACACCCCTATTATAGGGTGTAATGACAAAATACCTGTCAGAGTTTCCCTTTGCCCCTATTTATACCAAACAGGACAAGGCAAGATTGTTCTGGGTTTATTTTTCACACTTTCCTGTTTCTAAGGACATTTACATGTCTTCGTTAAGGTTATCTCCAAATTCCTATACAGATTCAGCCTTTCCAGAAGGAAACTGCAGATCTTCCAAAAAAGCATAGAATAGTAGTGATTGGAGGTATACCTGTAATTATTGTCAGTTTCTATTGAGAAATAAGCTTCGCCAAACAAATTCCTTCCGGAAATTCTTGTGCTGCTGACAACATTCTCTTCAACAGGTAAAAGAAATCTCGAGATTGAGCTGTCGTTGGCTTGACATTAATCTGTAGGGAAGATTTAGTTTAAAAGCATAAACATGAAAATGGTATGTGGTTATATAATGTTGGAGTTCCTAATTTTATGAATATATCATATATGAATCTTGCAGTTAAGCAAGCAGTTTAATACATTTAGAGCAGTGATAGGTAACTTTTCATGGGATGAAATGATCATGGAAAAAGGAGTCTAAAATAGATATGGAAAGAAAGGAAAGAAGTTGTATAAAGACAGTGAGGACAGCAAAAAAGTTGGTGAAGTTCTCAGAACATGTAAAGGAGATAAAAGGATGTGGACACAAAAAGTCCGCCAAATTAACGGAGATGAACATGTTTCATTGCAAAAGAAATGAGGATCCCTAGTCCTCCCTAGATGCAGTAAGACCTTTTATGAAGATTCAGGAAAACTGTAAAATCAGATTTTATTCCCCCCCCCCAAAAAAATGTTTAGCATGAGTCTACTAGCCTCGGAGCTCCAGCTGCATCTCAATGGTGTTATTATGTGATCCCTTTGAGATTTCAGCTGGGATACAGTATTGAAGCTGCTTTGATTGCCTTGATGAATGACCTTTTATATTGTTCACAAATTATGGAGTGCATTCCCTCAAGAATTGCATTTGCTCTCCATTTGTCTCAGCAGCTAACTAATCTGTATCAAATCAAATTCCTGTATTATGGTCTTTGACCAGCCTTTACAGTAAAAATGAGAAATAGTTCGATGCAACAATTCATTATTGAGAAAAGAAAAGGAAAAAAAAACAATAGCATAATAAAACAACGTATCTAATTGAAAGTTTTGCACTTGAAGATCTTTGGCCACCTGATATATGAGTGTGGGGTTAGCAACCCTTAAAAAATAATACGATTGATTAGTGTTGGCACTCATATTTGGAAATGATTGAGGAGATCAAAAAAAGTCTTGTGGCATCAAAAAAGGACACCATCTGAGGACATGAGTAAGAGTTTCTACCTCCCTGGATCCACAAGGCCAACATTTGTGCAAATAAGGACTCCCATGAAATCTTCCTGTCAGTAGAGCTGATAGGAGGGCATCAAAAGGAAGCTCTAGAAAAGGCCCGTCTATATTTGCTGTAAAAATGCATCTCTTTTGCTCGGCTTTTAAATGTTAATTGTAAGATATGTCTTCAACTGTTTACATTATGTTTTTGTTTTCTGTATTTTATGAACCTCACTAGGTATGCACCATAGCAGAATGTAAACGTTTATTCATTTGTATCCCACCTTTATTATTTTTTTTACAAATAACTCAAGGCAGTGAACATATCCAACACACCTTCCTCCTGCTATTTTTCCCACAACAACCCTGTGAGGTGAGTTGGACTAAGAGATAGAGTGACTGGGCCAAAGTCACCCAGCCAGCATTCATGGCTAAGGTTGGACTTGAATTCACAAGTTTTCCATTTTCCAGCCTGGTGCCTTAACTACTGGACCACACTGGCTTGTTTTAACTTGTGAATGAATGTGAATGACTAATGTGTGGTAGTTTCTTATTCTCGTCCCTTAAAAGAATTGATTCATTGGTATGTTTTTCTTATAAGATCAAATCTCTTTTTAAGTCTCCTCCTAGAAGGTGATGTACATTCTTTTTCATAAAAATAATTCTAATTATTCCATTGACTTGCTTCATTTTGCTTTTCTCCCCCTCAACATTCCATTGCACCTGAGCATGTTTAGTCTTCATTGGCTACATTGGCTCCCACTCCTATTTAAAGGATTGTCTATGGAGATTCTCAGTCATGGTTGAGTGAGCCATGGTCATGGCTGTCCCAAAGGTGCTTTTTCAAAAGGCAACTGGACTTTGTTTTTCCCTGAAGACATTTCGCTTCTCATCTAAGAAGCTTCTTCAGTTCTGACTGAATGGTGGAAAATGGAAGGATTCATATTCCTTGCAGTCATCTAATTGTTAGCACTCATTCTGAGAGTCGTTGAGGCCACTTGAAGGTTTATTTGTATCCTCGGGGTCATCTGAATAGTGCAAATGGTGCAATTGGATGGATTCTTGGAACTGCTGAAAGGACTATGTTGTAAACAGGGGATAGGTGGTGTCGTATCCCTCCCTTCTGTTGAGTGAGGGCTGTTCAATCTTAACGTAGATGGCCTCTTTGACCCCTCTTTCAAACCAGTGGCCCTCTCTGTCCAGAATGTGGACTTTGCTGTCTTCAAAAGAGTGACCTTTGTCTTTCAAATGCAGATGGACTGCTGAATCTTGTCGTGATGGGTTTGTTCTCCTATGTTGTGCCATGCGTTTAAAGGATTACTTTCCTAACTATTTTTCCCCCTATTTTTCCCATAAGCTGTCCCAAGAACATTGCCACTTATCAACTGGTGACATTCAGACTAAGAAACAGCCCTTTTAGCTTGTATATCCAAAATAAAGGAAAATATTCTGATTTTGAGGACTTGTCTAAAATTGTTTATCAGAAAGGGAAAAAGCAAGCAATAGGAATTACTAGCCTGATGGAAAAGGAACTGAATGAACTTACAGGTCTAAAACTTTACATTCCAGTAGAACAAAACTTTTCAGTTATGAAATTAGAAACTTAGCTAGTATGAAATTTTTGGAAACGGGAAACAGCATATAGGAGACCAAACTGTTTGTGACTCTAACCTGCTAGTGATGTTCAGTTATAGTGTCTCAGGCATCATTGGAGAACAGCTTAAATAGCAGTAAGCATGTGGGTTTGATATTTGGAGGTAGGCGATCAGAAGAGGAAACTGACATGTTAATGTTTTGCATCTATTTTTAAACAAAGCCCATATGATATTACAGATGCATTTTTAGAAAATGAAAACATACAACGATTTTCCTTTTTAGAGATGTGATAGAATTTTCCAAGATTACACAAGCTGAAGGGAGCTGGGGAGGGGGGAAGCATGATTATTGAAGGCTTGTGGTTTCTCAATTCATGTAAATTGAATTCTTTCGTAAGTTTGAAATGCTATGGAAATCAAGTGAAGAGTGCGTAGCGTTGAAATAAAATTAACATGTAAAGTGATTTTATGTATTCAGCTTGAAGCGACTATGAATTTGAGAGAGAAATCTCATTACTTAACTTGTAGAAGGATAATATTTAACTTCTCCATTTGCTGTCCTTGATATAAAGCTTTTACAATGTGAATGATGGTTTTCTGTGGCTGTCCAGAGAGAAAGGTTTTTGAATTGATGGAGATCAATTTCTATCATCTCACCTTTTTTTCTCTTGCAGGATAACTGATTTAGGAAATATTAAAAGAAGATTGTATTTATCGACGATCCACAAAGAATTATCTGTAACTCCTCTGCATGCAAAAATCCCTCTCTTTATGATCAAGCGCAAAATTGTAAGTATATTTCCTTCATTGTTCAAATGATTACTATCATGTGTGATTCTCTTCTATTTTCTATTGCAGTGCTTAAATATTTGGTCATTCCTACCAGCGATCCAGCATATCATGATTACCAGAAATTGTTTTTTCTGGTTAATTTCACATATTTCTTCAGAATTAATTGTACAGCAATGCACACAATGTAGTACAAACTGGATCATCATTAGACACTTCTGTGGCATGGAGATTAAGTAGATTGGTAGAACACGAGATCAATCATGAATCCTACTGACAATTTCCAGGTGCTGTTTGTTCTTCCCATTCCTATTCAGTGGATGAGAACCAAAACACAATTTCATGCCAAGCATTCCAATAATGCTATGTTATTAATTCTATATGCATAGCACCTTAACTGCTTGATTTGAGTAAAAAGATATGATAGAAATTAAATAAAAAAACATCGAACATGGTATGCCACAGATTAGGAGAATAAGGAGAAATGATCCTGTACTATAAGATGATTTGGTTACCTCTGCAATTACATCACTGGCAATTAATTCCAGCTAGGACTAGTGGGTTTCTAAGAATGATTCCAGATTTCTGCCTGAAATAATAATTATTTTGGGGGGGGGTGTAAGGAAAACAACAGAGAGTTCTTAGATTCATGTATATAGGCAAATAAGCTTCAGATTTAATTTACAAAATTAAGATATCCTGGAAAACATGCATTTCATTTCATTCATGCAATCTGTAGTAAAAAGAGGTAGTACTTACTTAGTGACTGCAGTTGGGATCAGCAACTCGGTTGCTAAGCAGCACCGTTACTGAGTGAAACATCACGGGACCACAACAGGCTTATAATTTCACTTCCACTGTGGTCAGTTTCTCTTGGGTGCATTATGTCATTAATTATCATATCCCTCGTTGATGGTGTCCATGTTTTCGGATATCCTTAAACGCAAATCAAATATAAATGTGTGTGTCATATAATCCCCCAGACTATTTACATATGCAATGTTTTCTTGCAGAGGTAATTTGGGGATACTGTTTTCTTCTTAAAGGGGAAAAAAACCATCCAGGAATAAGAATAGCTTTGTTTTTTTTTTAAAAAAATGAAATTGGTATGTTTTATGCATCCCTTAGAAATATTATCAAATTAATAAAATGTCTAAGTTTTTAATCTCTTTTTTACAGTCAAAAGTCAGGAATTGATTTAGCTATGTGAGTTTAATTTTTACTGCAGAATTTGTTCTGAATTAATCCTATCTTCTAGTGTTATATGTTACTAAACAATATAAACATGTCCCCTTCATTTCACTCACAACAGTTTCCTTTTTGTACTCAAAAAGCAAAATCAAAAGCAAGCACCTTAATCCTTGCCTTTGATATATTTTGGTCCCAGCCAGTGAAATCTGTTGAGGTTTAAAGCAACGGCAATAATAAATAATGATCTAAGAAGATGAATTTCCATGCTCCTAACAGTTCTCTTTCTGAAAACAAGGGGGAAGGTGAAACAAACAAATAAACAAAATGCTCCAAGAAATGTATTGATTTTTGCTACTGGAACTCTTTTTTGTTTCAATAAACTAATAATGGGGGGCAAACATCCTCAGTGGAATAAAACATCATACAGTGTAAATACTGTAAGTTATATTTTACTTCTCTAAGATACATTGGAATGTACTTCTGAAACACATTAAATTAATTGTTTCAGTTTTGATCCCTGCAGCTTATAATGTATGTTGATTGGCTACAGAAACCAGCTTTTAAAAATATAAAAGCATACTATAAGTTGGGGTTTTCAACATTTGTGGTGCTGTGACTACCTGAAAAGAATACATGTGACCTTCCTATGAATAGAAGAAATGAGCTTCTTGTTGGTCCTAGCTAGTGTGCCAGTTATCAGTTTAATATCAAATGGGTTCCTTATTCCATTGCTTTTCGTCCATGCCATTCCAGGGCCCTATCAGAACTTGGACTCACTGTTGTTTTGCCCTAATGAGTAGGACTGAGTTCTGACTTTAAACCTGGTTTGTCCATACAAGCTATCAGTTCTCAAAACTTCTTCCTACTCAGTCTGGACAAGCCAGCACCTTACCTCCAGATCATTTACAGAATTCTGGTTTGCACAAATAAAGCTGGATCACCATATGGAGGTGCAGAACTGCCATGTCCAACATTTTGGGAATGCTGCTTAAGATTCTGGGGGAAACTGTGCCATGCCAAAAAATCATGTAAAATCTAAATTAGGGCCTTCTAATTCCAGTGATGGTCTTCCACTTTAGATCAAGGAAGGAAGAAGAAAAGTAATCATTGGCTACAAAGAGCACCACGTACAATTTTCCCTCCCTGTGCACTTTTAACACTTAACTTTATAGAGATACATTCATGAGAGGGTAAACACAATATCTGATATTGGCCAAGGTATCAATTCATAAACAAGTCAGTACATGTGGGGAGGGTATAGCCAAAGGGCAAAACATCTTTATTATCTTAATGCACCCTTCATAAGAGCTGTGGTGGCGCAGTGGTTAGAATGCAGTATTGCAGGCTAATTCTGCCGACTGCCAGCAGTTCGATTCTGACCGGCTCAAGGTTGGCTTAGCCTTCCATCCTTCCGAGGTCAGTAAAATGAGGATCCAGATTGTTGGGGGCAATATGACTCTGTAAACCGCTTAGAGAGAGATGTAAAGCACTATGAAGTGGTATATAAGTCTAAGTGCTGCTGCTAGTGCTATCACAGTGTGAATAATATCTAAAAACTACCTAAAACTAAATCTACCTTAAAACAAATAGTTCCCTTCCTTAGAAGCAAAGTACAGCTGAATCTTGTGGATTGGAAATCTTCAGGAAAAAACTAAAATTGTAGGTGAAACTGAGAAATTAGAGAAAGAAAATCCCAAAACATAGATACTGATGAGCCACTTGTTCATTGGTGTCAAGAAAACTACATACCGGTATATGTATTCATGAAGTCACCAAGAGTCAGTCTTACCTCAAAGGAGAATTGGTTTTAATTACATCCTGAGGAGAAATGTTACATGGGGGGGAGGGGAGGAGATAATCCAAGAATTGTATTGTGTTCATGCATATGTTCATATATTTGATTACTGGCTTAACCTCATCATTTTGGCAGATTCCGGAAAGATGCATTCAGACCATCCCTATAGCCATTATAGCCATTGAGAGAGCACTGGTGGCCTTGCATTTTCTCTGAGTCAAGGACTAAGATAATTGGGAACAACTGATACATCTATGTATCTATTGGAATCATTCTGGAGTCATGGCATAAGTGATCACCAAATCCTTTTAGGCCTGCTCAGTTATTTAAAAATGATAGAAAAATTAGCCTCTTCTGTCAAATAAGTGGAGTTTCAACAGAGCACAATGGCACACAGAAGTTTATGTAATCTGGGGGATTATTATTAATGAACCCAAATGGTCCCTTAAAACCTCATTGGAGGAGTTGGCAAACCAATCATTAAAATAACATTTCACTGATGTGGAATTTCTATATTATTATGTAACCTATAGCTTTATATCCACAATTAGCATTACTTTGCAGAGCAGGACATGTGGCATATTTGGAATAAATGAATTTTAGATATCATAACTGACACACATAACTTGGTTGATTTTAAGAACCTGATAGTAAGCCATCTCAGAATGGCCTTGTAGTAAACAGCTATAGGAAAATGAGCTCAAATTTCACCAAAAATAATCAGTTCCAGAATAATTACGGTAGCTTTTAAAAAAATACCTGAACAGCTGATACATCAATCTTAAATTAAATTATACTGAATTTAATTTAATTACTTAGATGCCTGTGAATTGGGTTTTACCAGTTTTTGTCTATACAATGTAATCTGCACTATTTTGACTTGCCTTTATTAAGCGTTTTATCTTTATCTATAATAACTCATAGTTCATGGTTTGATTTGATATTTCCACTTGTAAAGGATTTTTGCACAATATCTATAGAATACTAAAACTCTTGTCGGTTTGATTGTTTGTAACCTTCAGTTGGGCAAAACAGTACACTATAGGGCAACCATTTTGAATCAGTGTACCTCAGATGGAATAATTTTAAAAATGTGGACAAAATCCAGGACCCATGACTCCTATGGGATTGAAATTTGGCAAAGTTGTGGCCACTTCCATGCCTCTGCACTGCTGCTGTGGTCAGCCACAGTCACATGATTGTCATTTCCAACACTCCCTGACGGCTTTCCTCAGGAAAAGTCAATGGGGAAGCCAATAAAAAAACGCTACTGCTCCCTCTGCTTTCTTGCCCATGTGGTCTTTCTGTTTATGTACGGAAATATCTCTGAAACAGTGACCCAACAGTCACGGATTGTCTATTCTCCATTAAAAATGTCAGCACCGAAGAAGCTAATTTTTTTGATTGTTCAGGAAATTTTGAGAGACAGTTTTCAAAATTATGACTTATTCTCTCTTTTTTTGCTTGCATGATATCCAATCTGTTATGTTACTAACTCTATGCCTTTGGACTATTTAGAGGCAGACGAGGCCCGAGTGGCATATAAGCCAAGCAATAAATACCCTTGATTTTTAATAATATATTTTATTGAAAATTAGTTTTGCAAATATGCCTCTAAACTTTTTTTTTTTTCCCCTCTCCTTAGTGGTGCAATTTGTGCATTGACCTGGTGGCATTTACCAGTGAGATATTCAAAGGCGCTGTTTTTCAGTCTTTGGATGGCATTATTGTTTCAGCCAACTGTAAACTGCGAAAAATCTTCACACTGAAGTCAAACCCCCTGAACCCCGCAGATGACGATGGTACGTTAAGCTTGGCTTCCTGGGATTCCAGATGGCTAAGATGTGCTTCCTGATTCCAGACTTATCTTTCTGATCTCTGTGATGCATTATCCAAAGGGTTTTAGATGGTTTCCTGGCAATTAATGGGTACATAAGGCATCCTATGCACGTTTCTGACTCGTTGGCTAGTAAGTGACCTTTTCTAAATGTGGTTACAAATGTGGTTCAGCATTTACATTTTTATAAAGCAGCACTTTTATTAAAACTGCACGGAAGATACTGTTTCAACTTTAAATTAGCATACAAACTGCTAATAATCTACCTTCAAGTAAGTGTTTCATTAAACACTTTGAAAGAAAGCTTGTTATTCAATTATCAAAGGTTTTTTTTTTTTTACTGAGATATGTCATTTTCTCAAGGCAGCTTCTAAAATGAAAGAGTAGAGATTTCCTTGTAAAATCTGGCCATTATGGAAATTGGACTTTTGAGGAAGGAAATGAGAGTTTATGATAAACTGCACATTAAGTATCTTCCTAATAAAGTGTATTCATGAATTCCTATTATTCATTAGCTGTATATTTTATTTGAACTGTACACCATCTCCTAGACTAAACAATAAAAAAAAAACATTTTTTCCATCCTTCAACTCTGCTTATCAAAATTTGAGTTGTACATCATCCAGTTGATTCTTTCCTACTTCATTGTTTTCTACCCAGACTGGAGACTTCAGTCTTCAAATGTGCTCTACAAAAAGAAGTAATAAAAGGTTCTGGGAAAGAATAATTAAAAAGCTTCTTTTTGTTGTGTTATATAATACGAATGCTTTTTCTAGCTTGTGGTTGGCTTTGCTTCTTTTATCCTTCTTTTATGTTGTCTTGTGTGGTTCAGCCAAAGCTATTTGTGATTAGTCCCTGTTTATTGCACTATATTCTGGATTGCACAAGATCATTTTCAGGGAAAAGTTAGGTGGATGAGACTAGATTTTGGGGCAACTGTTTTGATTAACCCAACTTACTGATCCTGTAACTTTTCCTTCTTGAATGTATCACCCTTATGGATTACTTGTCCTCAAAAGTTTTACAAACATTCTTTCAACTACTCTACTTCTATTTTTGTTCCTATTGGTGGAAATGGAACATACGAGAGAATGTTAACATGGTAGTGGTTTGATTTGAGGTTGGCAAACTAAACTTTTTAAAAAAAAAACTTTAGTTTTTTAGTCCTGCTCTGTAATGGAGATCAACTGTTGTTGATGTAATGATGGAATTTCAAATCTTCCCCCAAATCCCAAATACAGTCTCCACCATCTACTTCTGCCTTTCTGTATCAGAACTGAGAGCAGCTATGCCATTACGGAGAAATGAGTAACAGGCAACCTGTGATACTTTAGACATTGAAATACGATTCCCAGAATCCTTAAGAAATATAGACTTTAATGAAGGATGTTGGGAGTTGTAGTTCAGCAACATCTGAAATGTTATAGTTTGTTTATCTTGGGTAACATGGATGCCTGAAATGCTATTTTCAAGCAGGGACTTCAAGAAATCAAGTTCAAGGCATTTGGGGGTTCATAGCCTTTAGCAGGGGTGGGTTCCTCCCGGTTTGGACTGGATTGCCTGAGCCGTTAGCGACCCGCTGGTGACGTCATGGATCCGGTTCGGTCGGTGCCGGTCCGTGGGCGCCACCATCTTTTTTTAGGAATTATCTGTGAATTTTTGAAGGTTTTTTCCTCTTCTGCTGCTTGAAAAAGGGCCCTCCCACCTGCCCCCGGGTTTAAACTGACCTTTATTCCTTCGCCCGAAGCACAGCTGATCAGCTCCTCAGCTGTGTGTCGGGCTGATTGCAATTACTGAGCATGTGCGGAAGCAAAATTGCGCGAGGGAAAACGTCGTGATGCGAACCGGTGGGGAAGGTAAGTGGAACCCACCCCTGGCCTTTAGGACCAGTGAAGGATGTGAGAAGATCCTCCAGTCCTCAGATTTTCCATTTTTCATCAATCACTTCCTGGCTGGGAAGTGGGAAGATGGGAAGAAGATGGTTGAACAGTCAAGATGTCTAGCTAAAATTAATTTTTAAGAAAAGAAGAAAATCTTTGTAGGAATATGATGCTTGGTTTAGGATATGAATAAATGTTAAATCATAAAGTTGGAAGGAGTCCTTTGGTCCATCTCCTCTCTCGCTTACTGCAGGAATCCAAATTAAAGCACCCTTGATCACGTTTGTTCCATTCCTGCTTGAATGCATCCAATAAAATGCAGCCGGTCTTCTGCCTTAGTAATTGATTCCATTGATGAAATATTGTTACCATTAGGAAGTTTTTGTTCGCTTTCAGTTGGAATTTATCTTTCTATAACATAAAGCTATTTTTTCATATCTGTAGTCTGCAGCAATAGAGAACAAATCCTGGCCTCCTCCTATCAATGTCTCTTCAAATTCATGGGGAAAAAAATCTTTTCTCGAGAGTCTTTTTCCATAGTAAAGATGGCCTGTTTTCTCAGGACTTAGTTTCCAGTCCACTGTCATCCTCATTACTCTTTTTGCACATGTTCCATTTTGGCAAAATGCTTTTTTAAAACATTAGATCAGATCTTGAGAGAACAGAAAAGAACTTTTACTTCCATGAAATACACTATTATTGAAACCCTAAAGTGCATTTGGGTTTATTTATTTTTTTGTAGGCTTATTGTACTGCTGATATAGATTCAGCTAATGTTCAACTATCAGGCCCAAAAAACCAAGAATAACATGTTGAGTTACTTCTGAGTAGTTTCTTTATTGTTGTTCTCATACAGACAGAATCTTGCCACACTAAAACAACTATCTGCATAAGTATAGATATATTCTGTGAATTGTTAAGGAGGGTCTGTGTTAGAGAATTTTTTTTTTCTTTCTCTGTTGTAGAAAAAATAAATCAGAAGCTCTCACAGTTGACTGCATTTTTCTGAATCAAATAACTTCTTTTATAATCATATCAAAATATTTACAGTACCATACATTCTTCTTTACAGCAACATAGCATAATGAAGTCTTCACACAGAGAGATACAGAGACAGACCCGAGACTGGAAAAACACGTCCAGCTCCTGGCTTAATTCCTTTTGCACAGACTCAGTAGCACTTTACTCACATTGGCTGACTGAGTTACCACATGACTCTTCCTGCTCATGAATATCCCAACTGTCTTTGCCCTCTTCCTGCCTACCAGACATTTTAAGCTCCCCTGCCTCTTTGCCCTCTGGGAAGCAGCCCCTCCTTTCTGAGACTCCAGACTGCATTCCACCACAATCCTCCACTTCAAAATGTTGATGACATTAGTTTAAACACATAGACATTTTGACAGTGAAGAATTTCCCTGTTCCAAGAGGAATGGTGTCAGAAAGGAAGGAACAGTTGGAAAACTGTTTTGTGGTTTTGTTAACTCAGATTCACAAATGTTATGGAATGTGGTTCCACTTGGTCACAGCCCACATGCTACAGGCACTCTGTACAGGTAGTCCTCGACTTACAACAGTTCATTTAGTGACTGTTGAAGTTACAACTGCACTGAAAAAAGTGACTTATGACCATTTTTCACACATGATCATTGCAGCATCCACCATGGTCACATGATTTACATTCAGATGCTTGATAACTGGGTCATGTTTATGACGGTTGCAGTGTCCTGGGGTTACGTGATCACCTTTTTGCGACCTTCTGACAAGCAAAGTCAATGGGGAAGCGAGATTCACTGAACAATCTTGTGACTAATTTAACAACTGCAGTGATTCTCTTCAGAAATGTGGCAAGAAAAGTCGTAAAATGGGGCAAAACTCACTTAACAAATTTCTCAGCAGCATAAACTCTCGACTCAATTGTGGTCGTAAGTCGAACACTACCTATAGTTTATCAGAAGAAAAAGATAAAGTTTTAGAAGATTTTATCATGATCTAAACAGATTGTTATTATTGTTCTTTTTTCCGATAAAGGAGAATATTTGAAGCACTGATGTTACCTAGTTAAGGTTGCAAGAAAAAACCAAATTCAGAGAACATCAAGGACTCCTTGTTTTTTTTTTTTTTTCCCCTTCTGGACTAAATTCCTGCACTCTGATCCAAATATATCAGTATTGGTTCTTAAAGGAAAATATGTTGCCATGGAGATAGCATTTTAATTGTGCATTTATTCTCTCTAGGTCTGATTTAAATGTGTATGGCTGTGGTTTTCAAGGATTGGCAATTAGTTTTGCAGAGCTGGAGCCTTTGCGCAGCCCACCTTTGCCAGCCTTACCTGCTTAATCGGTTATGTGTCAGTCTGGAATAATCTGTGATATTGAAGGGTCTGCACAAGAGTGACAACCAAATAGCAATAGCACTTAGACTTATATACCGCTTCACAGTGCTTTACAGCCCTCTCTAGGCAGTTTACAGTCAGACTATTGTCCCCAACAATCTGGGTCCTCATTTTACCCACCTCGGAAGGATGGAAGGCTAAGTCAACCTTGACCCTGGTGAGATTCGAACTGCCAAATTGCAGGCAGCTGGCAGTCAGCAGAAGTAGCCTGCAGTAGCCTGCAGTACTGCATTCTAACCACTGCGCCACCACGGCTCTTCTATGAGATTGAATTAGGTGGCATTGCTTTCTAGTCAGCCTGCCTGATGTGGAAGTTGGCATTTCCTTTGTATTTATTTATTTTTATTTATGTATTTAAAACTTTTACTGTATATAGCAGCCCATCTTATACCAAACTTTGGGTGGCTCCCAATCATGCAGATGATATGCTGTATGGGACATAGAATTATAAACGTTTCTTATTGTTAGGTTAAGTAAGGACTGCCTGGCAGATTGGTCACAAACCATTAGAGTTATGAGACATTCTACCTTTGAGAGTCTGATACCTATGACACATGTTTTGCCTTAGATTTCATTGAAATTCCTTTGTTTTTTAATCTTAACCAATGTTACTTCATAATCAATGTTACGTTAAGACAGTAAGTTAGTCTTCTTCCCAGAGAACTTTCATTATTGGGTAGATTACAAACACAATGTATAAAAAATAACGAAGAAAGTATTCCAGGTTCTATGGCCCTTCAAAATGGAAGGGAACAAGGCAGCTGTAATTAAAGTCTAGCTGAGCCAGTATTATTTAACTTGGTCTTGCTCTAGAGTTGCTGTAGAGATGAAGAGTTTAATACATATTTTTGCATAGAGCAGAATTCACTGTTATGCATTGGCCTGACCTAATGAACTTGGTTTTCTTTATTCGCATCAATCGCTAATTATCTAAGACTCATTAAATGCTATAGCATGACCTTGCTTTAATATAACACTTCCTGCTTTATTGGGATTTATGCAAGAATGCTTCCTTAGGGTAGCATCTCAGGCCCCATTAAGCAAGGTTTGGCATCCATCCATCTACCTCCATTTTTTTCCACCAGAGTCCTCCAAATTCCAGAGAATCTTTTTATCTATTTGTTTGGCCATTCTGATCTGCTTCTTATATGTGTCGTTGTAAAGAGACATGGGAAGTATGGATGTTCGGCTTCTCTTTTTGCATGCTTCCTCTTAAAAGAACATCTTGACAGCTGTTATTAAGTGGAGTTGTAGGAGTTGTATTTGTCTCTTATCTTCCAGCACCATTACCTGAGACACTTCATGAAATAGTCTTCAGCTATTTAAGGCAGTATCTCAGTTTTCTTTTCGATACAGTACCAATATTGCCTCTCCCCCAGACCAGGAATTGTGAACTGATACCCATTTTCTCCAGGAAACAAAGTGGTGAAGATACAATTTCATCTTTTTGGATAAGCAGGAGAAATATGTATATAAACTAGGGAGGCATGTCTTAGTTTTAGTGGGGAAAAACCCAGCCTGGTATGTCTTGAGCATTCATACAGAAGAGGAATTGCAGAGGAAAGCATAATTGTGCCTTGTTATTTTTAAAAAAGCAATGAACAGAAATTTGTCTCCTTCATAAAGCAATAGAGGCTAATTATTTCACCCGGAAAGTCAGAAACTTTCTACTCATTTTAATCAGGATTAGAGCAATGAGGCTGAGCCTTGGGGTGAGACACAGAATTGGGAATCTAATGGATAAGTCAATTTCTTACTGTAAAGCTCTTTGAATATTTTTTCTGCAGACTGAGCTGTATCCTCATGTTTTGTTTTAGTTTTTTCACTTCTTATTAAACTAGAACATTGATTTGCTCAAAATGATTGGCAGACTCCTTAGGTACTCCTCCTAGAGTCTTCCCCCTTTTTCCATTTGGAGGTTCTCTCTGTCTTTTTTCCTAATGTCACCGATTGTGTACAATAACATGAACCATTCTTTGTTCTTCGCAATAATGTCCTTTTCCATTACTGATAATCAGCATTCCTCTGGGCTTGTCAAATACGATGAATGTCTAGCAGACTGGTTTTGCAGGGTCAGGACAAACCCCTATATGCTTAAAAATATTCTTTGTAGAGGAAGCAGATTGCACTGTTTAATTGTGTGGGTTGGATTCAGTGAGCAAAGAACAAAGACTTCATATAATTTTAATGCCAAAGGTGTTGGGTTCATTCTGATATTAAAAGGAGCTGCAATGGATGTTTTTCACTTTAATAAATGGAACAACATAGTAGCAACACAGAGCAGATGAAACTAGGCCAAAGTATTTGAGTACTCAAATATATTGACCTCTCTGAACTTACTTACAAGAGGAGCTTCATGGATAGCATAACTGCTTTAGAGATCACAGAACAATCTGCACAATCTAAATTGTGAGACCAGCTAATTGCTGAGTATTTTTAATTGCGAAATTCTACCACCCTGAAATCTAATTAATTCTTATCTGCACACAAAAATTATTTTAAGAGGGGGCTAAAAGCAATCATGCATATACAATTAGGATTTCTGGAAAGGACACACAGCTGGTGACTAGTTGTAGGTTTATACAACTGAAAAGATTAAGATCATTGTCTTGACCAACCATTCTAACAAGGTAGAAATTAATTATCTGTTCCCACAGTGCACAGTATGTGACTTTATAGCCAATGCAACCTCCCAAAGCCAAGGGCATTGCCCTCTAAAATGCATTGCTGAACTGTAATTTTGATTCTGTCAAAAAGGGGAAATAGTTTAATGAATCAGTATAATCATATTAACACTTGGGGTATGTGAATTATTAAAGATCAGATTTGAATTTGCATTTCCACGAGTTGAATTTATTTGAATTTTCAGTTTGAATCATCAGTTCAGATAATTTATTTGACTTGATTAAAAAGTGTGTTTGTAGGCATAAAAGTCCATTTAATCTTAACATGGATTCAGAAGAATCTAATTTGATTTGATGCCCTGAATAAATTGAAAGTTTCAGATTGAAAGGATGATTTGATCAAATTGCCTTGAATTTGAAATTTTGCATAGCCTTATTTATTTATGCTCCTACAGCTTGTTCTCCCCCCCACAACAGTTTTATCCTGTTTACTCTCTTACAGTTAGCTATATTAGACAGGTTTTGAAGCAGTTATCAAGTGGGATCCAATCTATGACTGCCTTGGTTCACCTGACATCAGTTCTTCTTGCCAGCCCAGCCCATTTCCATTTCAATTCTTTTACTCTCTTGAACATATTGTATACTTTTGTTTGTTCTCTAAGCCATGTTCAGGTCTTTCTATCTTGTCTTGTAATGACGAGCATGTATTGTTCCATGGCTCTTTGCGCCACTCGTAGCTTTTGTATCGATTGTGAAGTTAGTGTTCATGTTTCACTGGTATATGTTAGAGCAGGTGTCAGCATTCCAAGTAATGCACCCATAGAAAGCAGAACTCTGAGGCAGGCAAGTTCCTCAAAGAAAAATTTATTGGATACATCATATTGGCACAACTGGTGAAAGTTCTCTAAGAGTTCTAAAGACTCTAAAAGTTCCCGTGGCTTTCAACTAATTAAAAAGAAAAGTTTCCCCTTTCCCCCAAATCACAGGTCACGCTGTCCAACCAAGGTGCTGGCTGGTTGCTTGGTTACTTCACTCCTCCTCTGGCCAGCCACCTGTTAGAATGTCCTTGGTTCCCACAGGAAAACTCTTGTTTTGGCTACAAAACCCCATCTAGCTATTTCCCCCCTCCCTGTCCCTTTTTCTGCTTTGTGGCAACCCTGAAGCCTCCAAGATGGCCTCAGCCAGGTTCACTTCAGGGTTGACAGCAGGCAGCACACACTGATAGAAAACTTTTCTCTTCGGGCATAGAAGGAGGTTGTTCTGGAAAATTATGCAATCATAATTCATATGCAATTATTAGATAGATAGATAGATAGATAGATAGATAGATAGATAGATAGATAGATAGATAGATAGATAGATAGATAGATAGATAGATAGATAGATAGATAGATGATAGATAGATAGATATAGATATACACACAGAGAAATTACTGTATTTCCCTTTAGCCAAAAACTTTCCTCTCACCCTCATCCCTACGCATTCATCCCAAAACTTATTTAGTGCATCAGGTTCTTCACATGAACCTCACTGATTTTTAAAAAAATTTAACATCAAATGTTTTTATTGGCAAGAAAGAATTAAGATGGAGATATAATGGTCTCCGTATCCTTTTTGATGTTGGGAGCTGTGGCACATCATTTAACAACTAAACCCTTCTGTTCAGGTAAAGTAAAGATGATGTCTGGTGCTGCTAATTTCTAATTTATAAATAATGAGTCTCATCCAGAAGAAATCATGGCTTCAAAAGGTGCTGAAATTGAACAGATGTGTGGACTTTTTTTTCTTTGCTTTCTGATCCTTGAGACTGCTGAAAGATTCTTCTCATTATATAAATACAGGAACTAAAACAGAGTTCTAGTATCTCCACTGCACACTGATGCTGTCATTAGTTTTGATTCTTTGTTCAGATAGTCAGAATGAGAAGGTGAAGTCTTTGCTAGTGTTTACTCAGATTGTATTAATCTTCTGTTACAGCTGATGGGCCAAGAGATACGATTCCTCGAGCCTGTCAGTTAAATGCAGATGTGCCACAAGTCACACAGCTGCTGAACATGAAGAAGCTGAGCCAAACAGAACAAAAATGTAGAGGCCGACCTTTAAATTCACCAGAATTAGGTACTCTTTGTGATTAATGTTTCTTTATTATATCTACTTGGGCCAAGGACTTTTATTCAGGTGACATTACCTATATTCGCACATAGTATTAAGCCATAACGTGTCATGTTTGTTTTCACATAGCTTTTGTAGAAACCCAGATACTGTGAATTATTCAAGAAACAAGGTTTAACCCATCCATCCTCTTCAAGGGAAATGCATATCGTCCGGTCTCAGAGTCTATAATATTTATTGCTAGTTTTATTAGTAGTTTTAACTTTTATAGTCTGATTTTTAAAAAATTATAGTTGTCTTAAGTGCTCACTACAAAGTAAGTATAAATAAAATCAATCTAAAGAAATTATCTATAGAGATTCTCAGTCATCCATGTCATGATTGTCCCAAAGGTGCTCTTTCGGGAGGCAACTGGACTTTCTTGTCTTTTCCTTGAAGACGTTTCGCTTCTCATCCAAGAAGCTTCTTCAGCTCTGACTGGATGGTGGGGAATGGAAGGATTTATAATCCTTGCAGACAGCTGATCATTTGCATCCTTTTAGAGGGTTGTTGAAGCACTTGGAGGTTTATCTGTATCCTCAGAGTCACCTGAGTAGTGCTTCTGGTTCCTGTAGTCTGCAATTTTTTTCTCTGGAAATCCGTTCATGCAAGACCAGCTGTCTGCAAGGGATATAAATCCTTCCATTCCCCACCATCCAGTCAGAGCTGAAAGAGCTTCATGGATGAGAAGCGAAACGTCTTCAAGGAAAAAACAAGAAAGTCCAGTTGCCTCCTGAAAAAGTACCTCTGGGACAATCTAAAGATATGACTTTTGTAAATAGACCAAATATTTCTTTTCCTAAATGGCCTATATTCCTCTTTAAAAATGGGAGTGGATGGATGGACGGACTTAATACACTACCTCCTGTGTAGAACATTGATTCCAAATGGGCCTATTGGACTGCCTCTCTAGAAATAAATGACAGCCATTCACATATGTGTGAAATGGGTGGGTTTATATAAATTAGTACAGGTTGTCCTCATTTTGTGACTTCCATTGGTTCTGGTGACTCAGTTTTTAACAACATGGTCACTAAATAAGCAGGTAAGAGAGAGAGAGAGAGAAATGCTATGAAGATCATTGGCTGTTGCCTTCTCATTCAGATAAAGTTTCCTCATGCAGTATTCTGTGACTGACACAGTTTTTCCCCTTTTTTCCCCCCTGGTAGGGTGGAGAGATGTCCTAAACAAGGTATCTCCTCCTGAGCTGCTTTTCTGCAGAGTGCAGCACTTCTTTAAAAAGTCCAACTGCAAGTTAATAAGCTCAGCTCTGTGAGCTTCACTAATTGATTAGAACCCTTGGGCTGGCTGGCAGCTGCTCCCTGAAACTTACAAGACCTTAATCAGTTTTACACTGAAGACTTTTGTTGTCATAAATGCCCACGGAAAATGATTTTTTATTACCATGGTATTTGTGATCTCTGTCCAAGGCAATCATTAAACAAGGACTACTTGTAAACCTTTTCTTCTTGACAACTTCACTAGTAGGGTGAATAGGGATATGGAATTATTAGTTGTCCCTGTATCTGGCTCCCAAATCATCAGAACCTCACTGTGTCATCTTTCAGTCTGAATTTAGAATCCATTTCTTGAAAATGGCATAGTGTGAAGTTTGCCACTGCTTTTGAGAAAGAGACAGATGTATGACCTTTGATCAGAGTATGGTCAAAGAATTACCTGCCAATAAAATTGTTTCATGAAACATGTTCTTACGGTATTGCTGCAAAATCTGGCTGTTCTATAAGAATGAGGCTATTGCAAGATTGTGCCTCTATATCAGGGGTGTCAAACTGGCGGCCCATGGGCCGGATGCATCACGTACAGGCCACGCCCACCCCAGCTCCGCGAATGGAAAAAATATCACGTGACAGCAACGTGACGCCACGGGTTTGACACCCGTGCTCTATATGAATATGAGAGGTGCAGTCAAGAACGGCAACATAGAATGCCGTTGGGATGCAACAGGTTATAGTTGACATTGGGGGATTCTGAATGGAGAATTGCTGCTGTTGGACTGATTGGAAACAGAGGTCCAGCAGAGCATAAAGTTATTAAAACCAAATTTCCTTAGGAATATACCCTTTGAAAAGCTGAATAATTCCACATTACATTTTGCTTTCTTTAAAACAAAACAACATTTGAAAACTGTGTGCTCTTCCATCAAGATACTTCGTTCCCCTCCCCCAAAAAAATCTTTGCCTATGAAACCATAACCAAAATATTAATAAGAATTGCAACAAAATTAAAAAAGGGAATTAATTTAATTTAGAATATTATGAAACTCCTTCTGTATCTAATGTAATTGGGAAAAGGGGTAATAGAGTTCATTTAATTTTGGATTACCAGTTAATAGTATAATTATTTTTTAGTTTTATTTCATCCTCTACATGATAATGCATTCAACTTTAATTTTGTGAGACATTTTATTTTGTATTTGAATAAAAATTCAGGGTACTGTATTTCTAGGAATTTCAATGCAATTTATTTTAAAGTTCAAGAACAAATGATGCGTAGCATAACGTAGAGAAGAAAGGTAGCCAAGATGATTACAGGTGTGTTGGCATGTATTCCTTGAAAACATGTAATATCACTATTAGCATTTTTAATACCACTATTAACATTTTTAATTCTGATGTAAAATTACCTGGTGATTCCATTTAAATGTACTTTGGTGGATGTGCTTTAATACAAAACTATGCAAATATGCTAGCAGAGACAAATGTTTATGTAACATCACAATCAAATCATTGTCTAAAAAAAAATACTTGTTTAAATCAAGCATGGCTCCTGGTGATCACATGGACATATCCAAATAGTTTTCTTGCAAAATTATGAATTTGTTTGTATATTTAATTCATATAAAACATTAAATGTTATGGATATGGTTTGTGTTGCTTTCTTCCAGGTTGTTTTCAATACTCCAGTCTTATAGAGAGAGGGGGCCTTTTTTGGTGCAGTGGTTAAGGCATCAAACCAGAAACCTAGAGACTGAGTTCTAATCCCACCTTAGATACAAAGCTAATTGGATGATCTTGAACCACTCTCTGTTCCTCAAGAAGAGCTCTTCTTTCCTAGGAAGAAGGCAGTGGCAAACCACTTCTGAAAATCTTGGCAAGAAAACTACATGGACTTCACTAGGAGTCAATACTAACTTGAACGCACAAAAAAAAAAAGTCCAGTATATAGCTCTGAGATTTTCTTGTGGTCTCCTGAGATCTGATCCTGCCTATCTTTTTTGAGATCTCACAAAGTTGGTTAGATGCTTCCACCTAGCTAATCTAACCAGTCCTCGTTGCCTCAGTAATAAGTAAGACATGTTTACAAGTACTTTTCAGTGAATGAGGGTAATTGGGACCCAAATTTTCATCACTAAGCGATGCGGTCATAAATGTGACCGCATGGCTTAGCATCAGCAATCCTGCCACTCCCCATTGCTCTGGTTAATCAAATCCAACTGGTTGTTAGGTAAGGACCCACAGAATCCAAGCCATTCTGGCTTGTTGCCTCCCAACCCTGAGCCTCAGTAAGGTAAGGGACTGCCCTCTCTTGGATTGCCCCACCTTTCTATCTCCCCACCCCATCTCTGGTCTTTTAGCTGCCCTGCACAACAGCACTCTTCAATGGCCATGGCAGTGCAATATTGCTACATAAATATGATTTAAGCATGATCTATGATGTATCATGGTTTTGGACATATTTATGCAGAGATATCAAAAATTCAAAAGGGTCCACAAATGTTTAGGTATCAGTGTACATTTTTCCATGTATTTTGCTATTTTCAATTTTATTATTATTTATAAGGACAAAGCAGTACATTGGCCATCATAAAGCCATAGATTATGGCCATGGTAAGCCTTCTATCTCAATGCATTTTTGTTTCTCCTTTCTTGACTGAAAGTTCCTAATTCATTGCTTACAACTAATTTCCTTGAATTTCAAATGTAATTTTGTTCTATCAAAGAGCAATTCATTGCTCTGAATGCTTTCAACAAAATTAATAAAACCCGCATGTATCCACTTAATCATTATATGTGTAAATTGACTAACATTTTACACTATTAATTCCTTCAATTCCCAGGCCAGATTAAGTCCTGACTGTTAGTCAGTGTAGGAATGTAGAAAGCTTTTCCCTCCTCCAATAAAGGGACCATGGTTTAATTGAATACAGAATCAAGTTTGGTCGCTTAAATTGAAGAGCTCACCTTGCAAATAGCAATATGCAGTGGTCCACTAAACACAAATCAAAATTGGTAATTTATTTAAAAAAACCAAACCTCCCTAACAGTCCTTGCCTAAATGCTTTTGTTTCCAGAGGAGCAGCATCCTCAAGTTTTTGCTATTACATTATTAAGGACAGATAGGTGTGTTTATGTGTAAATTACCTTGTCTCCTTATGCAAAATACAATTTGCACTGATTTGATCTCTAAAAATACATCTCAGTCCACTTCTGCCTTAAGTTTAAGGTTTTTCTTTTTTTTAATTCCCTATTGTCAATTTACTGCAAATCATATCCCTGCTTACCCAGTTCACTCATTGTACTTGTCTATCCCCTAGGGCAGTGATGGCGAACCTTTTTTTGCTCGGGTGCCAAAAGGGCACGCGTGCACGTGCGTGCCCACACCCATAATGCAATGCCCTCCCCCGCGCATGCACGCACAACCCCCCTGCTCTGCCCCCCTGCGCATGCGTGCAGACCTCACTGAAGCCTCCGGACTTCCGGTAGGCCCGTTGTGCGGTTTTTTGCCCTCCTCAGGCCTCAGGAAAGCCTCCGGAGCCTGTGGATGGCGAAAAACGGGCCCAACGGGCCTACCGGAAGTTTGGTAAGCCCATTGGGTCTGTTTTTCGCCATCCACAGGCTCTGGAGGCTTTCCTGAAGCCTGGGGAGGGCGAAAACGGCCTCCCCCGCCCTCCGGAAGGCCAAAAATCAGCTGGCCAGCGCGCACATGCGCGCTGGAGCTGACATAGGGCAACGCCTCGTGTGCCCTCAGATATGGCTCCGCGTGCCACCTGTAGCACGCGTGCCATAGGTTCGCCATCACGGCCCTAGGGATTTCAAAAGCTTCCTCACTTGTTAGAAATGATGAGTTTATGAGTTTTGAATAAACATGAGACATGAAGAATAGTGGTAAAATAATACTATAGAAACAGCTTTCCACAATAAAGCTTGCTCTAGTCTGGCTACAATTTGCCTTAAATCTATGTTACATGGGCCACTATGGGCTTCACTTATGGTTCCTAGTATCCTAAGAAAGTGCCCCTGAAAAAAATCCCTCAAACCACATTACCCAGACGAACTTCGTTGGCCCAAATTGGCACAATCCTGTCCTAGTTCTCATTCTAAGCTGTATTTTGTTAGAGATGTGAGTATATGTGAATTTGGACAGCAAATGAAGCCGTGTTACTGGCTGTAAAGCCAAATTATTTGCAATGAATGTATGTTGCCATGAGGAGTATGGGTCAGGAAATCAGTGTATCAAAGACCGAGGTAAGGAAAAAATGAGTGAATGTTGACAAATTATGCATATTTGGCAAAAAAAAAATTCCTGGAACAAGTAGATAAATACCTTGATAGAATGTTTATTAAAGATGAAAAAATGAAGACATTTTAGAACAATGTCATATTGGAGGATATATGGCCTTTTGTGAGAAATGAATATAAAAACAAATAATAAAAATGTTTATATGCTTCCACTCATGTGTTATATGGAAGAGAGAATTGAGTATTTAAGAAAAAGCAATGATATTTATGTATTAACAATTCAAAGTATCAGAGTTACCTAGAAATAACTAGGGAATTATATAGGCTATATATAATAAGCTATAAATATATAATTATATTGCAGAACTAATATTTCATGTACTAATTCCATGAAATTGAATGAAATAAATAGTTAAAATAATGAGATTATTTTTTAAATTATTTTATTTTTCTAGTAAAATAGTAAAAACTAATACAAATTAAAATCCTGGAACAAGTAGATAAATACCTTGATAGAATGTTTATTAAAGATGAAAAACTGAAGAAATTTTAGAACAATGGCATATTGGAGGATATATGGCCTTATGTGGGAAATGAATATAAAAACTAGAGGAAAAAGAAAAGTTCACAAAATGCAGAAAAAGAAAGATTTTAATTTTAGTTCTATTTCAGTCTCTTTCCATGAGTATATTGTTTAATTATATGATTTTTCAAATCTTACAGCAAAAATAACCAATATTCCAAAACTTTCTGGTCTCCCAAAGTTTAAAACTCTCTTAAATCAAAATCATCTCTCTCTCTCTCTTTCTCTCTTAATGCTTTTCCCAATTTAATATTTTACATTCTTGAGTATCTACTTAAATTTCTTAAATCTGAAGAAAGTAAAACTCACCAAGTGTTAAATTGAACTCACTGTTTTGAAGGTCTCTAATATAGTGCTTAAATTGAACATTTCCAAAAGTGATTGGATTAAAACAAAAGAGTTCGACTGGCTTAGTGCCCTTATGAAAGGCTCTGTCCCTGCGGAGAGGAAAGATGTCATCTCCCTTGGCTCCTGGCACTCAAACCCACAGGAGACCATTGTTTTACAGCCTCCCATGAGAAGCTGCTATTCAGAGCACTCTTGAGCAATCTTCTGATCTTGCTTTCTCTGGAGAAATTTGAGGGACTGGTCTACTTGCCAGTCTTGCATTCTGCACATCAGTTGTCTCTGCTCATTTGCGTAGACATCTTCAATCAGTCATGATTCACACCAGAAGCCCAAAATATGAGAAATTGTGTTAAAGCAAAACAAAACAAATCCTTTTTTAAACAGCATTTAAATTAGCACAACTTTAGGTTTGGTTGGTAAAGTGGTAAAATAATTAGTGGCTATATCCCTGAGGTCTGTCACTTTTAAAATTCTTGTTAACTAAAGAAAATGAATGCCTTGAGCTTTAGAGTTTAATCTTTATTTTTAATCTAGCAGTATGAATAAGAGATGAATTCTTATGCCATTCGCTTCCTTTCAGATACCCCAAACCAGACCTTTCTAGAAACGAGTGCTTTGATCATTTTAAGCTTCAATTTATTTTGAAATTCCATTTTTCATCTTTTCCATTTTAATACTCCAGTTAAACTCAAGAGCCCACATTTTTAAAGACTTTTTAATATATAACTTGGCAAACACATCTAATACTCCTCCTCCTGTTTCCTCTACAACAGAGGTCTTCAAACTTGGCAACTTTAAGACTTGTGGACTTCAACTCCCAGAATTCTCCAGCCAGCATAGCCACAAGTCTTAAAGTTGCCAAGTTTGAGGACCCCTGCTCTACAACAACACTTCACCCTCAAGAATTTCTCTGAAAATCTCCTTTGAAAGAAACGTCAACAGTGAAAAACAGCCCAGGGTCCAGGGAATGCTAGCCAATAGAGGCCAGTGGAAACCATCAGAATAGACTGCTATGTTATGGAGACTTACAGCAAAAAGGCGATCCTGCATTACAGCTTGCAATTCCCTTTTATTTTAAAGAAAAACTAAGCAAATGGTTTTGACTAAATAGGACATTATTCTCAGCACAATATAAAGGTGTGACATGACAAGTGTAATCTTAAAAAAATCTTATTTAACCAAAACTAAACCAAATAGATTTTTTTTAAGAAAAAATGCAAAATGAATGATTCAGAAGCCTAATAACTATCAAACTGTATATTTAATAACTGAAAAAATATAGGAATGTATATCAAGCAATGAAATTGAGACAGTTTTAAATGCATACTACTGTAAAGTTCTTGGTTTCCAGCACCACAAAAAGATCTGGTCTGTTAATTCAGCCCCAGCTCTGTTAATGAAATAAAATCACATTCTCAGTTAAACATTTTAGTTCCTTCAAATACAGTGAGTCTCGGAGTTGGAAGTTGGGACAAATTTTAGTATCTGTTGTTATCTGTTTATTTGTTTGTGCAATAAAGAGAATTACTAGAGAAGTATGTTCTGAATAGACTAGGTAGATACATATTCATTAGGCAAGGCCACTTTTTCTACTTAGCATATCAATTGCTGGCTGATAAACTTATCAATAGTTTCTTTGCTATTATATTGAGGCGACATCACCCATGTTGTAAGGATTGCTACCAAATATAAACTACATGAGAATGATTTCAGGATAGCTACTTACATATTTATTATACAAATATGTACGGCCATTCATCTTACAATCAATTTTGCATATTAGCATTCCACATAAAATAATTTGGAAATCGTAGGAATATTGTGTAAGCTAGAGATCATTGGTACATTTTTTATTTGCATTGTCTAGCTAGAATGAATATTTGTGGTAGTACTTGTGCTTTGACTTGTTAAAAATGTATTAACTACTATTTATCATTGTTCAAAGTATCAAACTTTAAATTATCTATTTTGCTATTTAATAGAACCTCCAACAACCCGAGCATCAGCTACTATACGTAACAGTAAGAGTCAAGATATATCCCACATTGCATTTGGATCTAAAGTGCTTGGGCCACCTCCTCTCTCAGGCCGAAGACTCACAACAAGGGCATCTGGGGAGGTAAGATTCCTAAGAACAAATGTTTTGGTGGCAATACTGTATGTTCCCCACCCCCAAATTAAGAGCTAAAATACAGTAGTCCTCAACTTACAACCACAATTGGGACCCAAATTTCTGTTGTTAAAAAAAGAGGTGGTTAATTGAGTCATGCCCAATTTTACAACCTTTTTGCAGTGGTTGTTAAATAAATAATTGCAGTTGTAAAGGGACTCAGGTGGTTGTTAAGTAAATCCAGCTTCCCCCATTGCTTTTGCTTGCCGTAAGGTGGCTAAGATCACATGACCATGGGAATGCTGTTGATCACGTGACCATGGGGACGCTTGTTGTGGTTGGAAATGTGAGCACTAATTGTAAGTCATTTTTTCCCATTCCATTGTAACTTCAAATGGTCACTAAGTGAATGGTTGTTAAGTCAAGAACAACCTGTATGATCAGAAAGCCTATGAAAAACGAATTCTTCCCATTCCAGCCCTCAATTGCCTTCCTAAACCAGAAAAATAATTCAGAATATATAGGGGATTAATGGTAGGAATGGGAGCAGTTTTCTTCCCATAGGCCTCCCACTCCCATTCTTACAAAATTAAAACAGAAAAACAAACAAAATTGATGCCACCCTTTCCTCCCTCGGAAAAAGTGTGGCAGGCTGCTTTGTGGCGCCTAATCTCTCCAAGGTCTTTAGTCTGTGATTTGGCCATCTATGATAATTGGTAGTGTAATAAAGTTTGAGGTCCTCAGTACCACATCCAAAGATGCTAGTGTGTCCCCAGATGTTGCTTTCTGCATGTACCAGGCTGCATACATCTTAAAAACATCTGATCAAGAACAATAGAGGCTCGCATATTGCAAAACAAAACATCAAGCGCTTCATTTTTTTAAAAAAAATGCCTCTGGTCCCAAATGAGTCCCATCAGTGTTTTTAGAAAATGAAAATCCTGGGCAGCTGTAATTTAATGCTCTTTGTCATTGGAGCCCCAGAAAGGAGCATAGGAATTGCCCAGGTAAATCAGGCTGAAACCTATCTTACTTCAAAATTGTGTTATATTTGTGAATCAGATGCCTCTGGGTGCTTGAAAGCAGGAGTTGAAGATATACCTGTCATTTCTGCTAGGTAGACCAAGAAATCAACTCCACAGGAAGCCTAAAACTACTTTTATTACAATTGGCTATCCTTACAAAATCTTGCCAGTCTGATTGTGTTATATCTCTTCCTCCTTCTTATACTTCACTGAATTAGGGAGCTGGCTATTACTTTTTCTTTGTTATGGACTTAAAATATGTTTTGCCCTTGTTGCCTTGATAATGGAACTTCTGTGTTTCCTTCAAGATCTTCCTCCTTACTCACAGCACCTGTCCTGTGATACTATCCCTGCAACTGGTATTTGGAGGCATTTGCCCAAATCCTGAGGTAGCATTGAGTGTCCAGATTAATAGCTTTTGGTGGTAAATGAAAGGCAAAAGGAAACAGCTGGTTGATTGGCAGCAGCTGATAGGAGAAGGCATGGCAGACTTGTATAGAAAGGATCAGCTGAGGCCTGTATTTCCTCGTAGACCCAGCTGTTGGAGAATTCTGGGAGTTGAAGTACATGAGTCTTAAAGTTACCAAGTTTGGAGATCCCTGTCTTAGACCGTGCTTGGCCTAGAGCAGGGCTGTCAAACTCCCGGCCCATGGGCTGGATGCGTCACACGCTGGCCACACCCACACCCACACCCACAGGGGGGGGGAAGTCCTGATATGTCACGTGATGACGATGTGAGTTTGACAACCCTGGCCTAGAGTCTCTACCTGTCCAATTCAGTCTAGCAGATTAGGCATAGTGCACTGTCAACTGGTAGAAACTAAAAGAAGGGCCTTCTTGACTGTAGCCCCTGCTTTGTGGAATATTTTTCCCCTTGGAGATTAGAATGGCCCCAACCCTGTTGGCTTTTCACAAAGCTTTGAAAACTTAGCTATATACCCATGCCTAGTAATGTGTGAAGGGTCCTGTTTCTTGGCTTTACTGTCAATTGGTTAACTATCTCGGCTGCTGAATGTATTTATTTTTTGGATGTTTCTATTGTTTTTAATTCTTTTATGGTTTTATATAAGCCACTCAGAGTCGCTTAGTTGAGATGGGCAGTTGTACAAATAGAATTAAAAAAAAAAAACCTTGGGCGGTCTCGGATAAGAAATGACCAACAGAAACAGGGTTGGGTTGTTTTGTCTTTGTTTTTTTCCTCAGGCATGTTAGACAAATGTGCAAAGAGAGACTGTTTCAGAGTTGCAGAAATTTAGGAGAAAATGGATTATATTGCAGGATGCTAAAAGATGTGGCAGATATGATATCAGGACCATTCATTATAATCTTGCAGAGGGATTATCTGGGATATCTTTTCACTGCCTTTTGACAACTGTCTTGTGTGTTAAACTAAAGTATTGTTCTGTCTATGTATTAAGTCAGGATAGTGATGTCACAGGGCTATGCAGTCAATCAGATTTTACTTTCAGGTGACAGTGATCAGCTCCTACCTTTGCCTTCTATTGTCTTTATGACATTCTGTTACCCTGTCAAATTTTCACAGTGAGAATTCATTATGTAAGAAATATTTGGCTCACTGTAGATGTCAACCTTACCTGGTAGACCAGACGGGAAACACGACCAGATAAACTAAATCTACTTTATTGTAAAGCTACATTAACAGAATCTTGCAGGTGTACAAGTGCAATTCTCACTCCATCATCTTTACATCCGAGAACTTAGGGACAGTCCTTTTGAAGTCTTTTGCCCTGCCCACTACTCAGCTGTGGGCTATGCTGTTTCTGTATCTATATGGTCTGTATCTGACCATACTCAAGGCAGTAGCTCTTCACCCTGTCTCCCAAGGTGTTTCTCACATACTACTCAGGGGTGGGTTCTAACTTACCTCGCTGCCGGTTCACTTCCTCCCGCGCCGCGTGGCCGCGCCTCGTGGGCGGGCACCTCGTGGGCACGCGTGTGCAAAGCACACGTGCAGTTGCACAGTAAAAAAAATTCAAAATTTTTAAAAAAACCACCAAAAACAAGATGGTGACGCATGCGCAGTACCGGAAACTTGGCTTCTGCGCATGCGCAGAAGAAGAAAAAAATAAAAAATTCAAAAAATAAAAATAAAAAAAATTTTCAAAAAAAAGATGGCGGCGCCCACGGACCGGCACCGACCGAACCGGATCGGTGATGTCATCGTGACATCACCAGCGGGTCGCTACCGGTTCGGGAGAACCAGTCCGAACCGGGAGAAACCAACCTCTGATACTACTGTATTATATTTCATCAATATTCTTATTTCTGTGTCTACCTTCCAGCCTCCCAAGCATATCAGTTGCCAATTGTGACAACAGTGAAATGAAAAAAGGAATTCAAACCTTTCTGATCAAATTTAAAATGCACAGTTCCAATTTCTCATAATATAACCCATGTAAAAGTGCAACAGAGAGATTGCAACATGTGCTTGTAATGTAATGCTTTCTATTAAGATCCATCAACATTTGGAAAAATTTGAAGTTATTGCTGGGTGTTGATAGTGCTAAGCACTAAGCAAAAATGTGTTTGCATATGTGTAGACACAGACACACACTTTATATCTTTTACTGAAAACTATTGTATTTAAAGTACAAAGTACTATGGTTTTTAATACTAATAAAAGCAGTATTCTGTGCGATTTCACATGTTTGTAGTGTTTGTCCTAATAATTATTGAAGCGTGAAAAATGTTGTTACATTTTTGCTACCTGTGTGACAGGGCATCTGTGTATCACTTTTATTGGTTATTGATTTCAGTGAGATGTAAATGTTTTAACATTTTCTGATAGAGGGAGAGTAGAGATTTTATAGCACTTAGACTTATATACCGCTTCATAGTGCTTTACAGCCCTCTCTAAGCAGTTTACAGAGTTAGCATATTGCCCCCAACAATCTGGGTCCTCATTTTACCCACCTCGGAAGGATGGAAGGCTGAGTCAACCTTGAGCCGGTGAGATTTGAACCGCCGAACTGCAGCTAGCAGTCAGCTGAAGTAGCCTGCAGTGCTGCACTCTAACCACTGCGCTACCTCAGCTCATTTTCCACTGTTTAGACAGGCAGATTAGGTAGCAGTCAAGAAATTCACAGTCATGAATAGCTATTATAACTCTTAATGAACTACATTGAATAATGGCAGCAAGAGATTTTATCCCCAAACAATATAATTCTGTTACAGAAGCAAGGAAGAAATATTCAACTTTTAAATAACCTGCTCTTTGGGATTAATGGAGAGACACAACAGACCAATACCCAAATATTTCACAGTACTATTATTCCAAGTCATAACAATACATATCCCTTATGTGTATGTATGCATGTGTTTTATATATAAATATGCATCATTAAGTCAACATAATCTGGAGCATGAGCAAACTTTTATCACTTGTCAGTCAGTAGTCAATCATATCTAATTCACCACACTTCAAGTATCTAACCCAAGACAAAGGTGAGACAGATTGGGAAAATGAATTAAACTGTCTTATGGTTGCAAATAGAATCTTCTTTATTAGATTGGTCATCTCCAGTATGGATGCTCTCAGCTATCTGTTCTATATATAGTGGCCTGGGAAGTATAATTGCATTGTAGTTGGTTGTGTATCCACCTGACTTCTCACAACTCACTTTGTTGAGCACATCACTGTCATTACGATGGTCTTCGTTGTTAAGGCAAATAGCAATAGTACTTACTTATATACAGCCCCATAGTGCTTTACAGCACTCTCTGGGCAGTTTAGAAAGTCAGTATATTGCCCCCAACAATCTGGGTCCCCATTTTACCGACTTCAGAAGGATGGAAGTCTGAGTCAACCTTGAGCCGGTTAGGATCGAATTCCTGGCAGTGGGCAGAAGAATTAGCCTGCAGTACTGCATTCTAACCACTGCGCCATCACAAGACTCAAATCTGTAATTATGATTAGAGTTTCTGGGAGTGATGAAGTTATCCAGTCGTGTCCCACTCTTGGCAGTTCTATGGGCCTGGTCTCTCCATGTCTTCTGATCTAACACTACATCTTTGAGTTGTTCTATGCTCTGGCTGATGTCAGCTTTTATGATGTTGGGGGAGGAAGCCTTACATTTCCCATTCCCCCACCTCCTCTCTGTGGTACTATTTCATAGGGGATTGAGATTGTTATTTCCCCTTTGCAAAATATCACTAGGTGGGGAGAAGCTTTAGTTCTCCTATGCTGGATATCACATCATCCAATTCACCATGTTCTTCCCTAACCTACCAAACAATTGGTAGAGCAGAAGCATAAGTTCTTGCTCTGACAAGAACCCAAAACATAAAATTTTAAATCTTATTGCAGAAAACATCCTATAGTCTTCGAGTTATGACCACAATTGAGCCCAAAATTTCTGTTGCTAAGTGCAACATTTGTTAAGTAGGTTTTGCCCCCATTTTACGACCTTTCTTGTCACCGTTGTTAAGTGAATCACTCCAGTTGTTAAGTTAGTAACATGGTTGTTAAATGCATCTGGCTTCCCCATTGACTTTGCTTGTCAGAAGGTTGAAACCATCAGAAATGTGAACCAGTTGCCAAGCATCTGAATTTTGATCATGTGACCATGGGGATGCTGCAATAGTCGTAAATGTGAAATTGGTCATAAGTCACTTTTTTCAGTGCCGTTGTAACTTTGAACGGTCACTGAATAAACTGTTGTAAGTCAAGGACTACCTGTATTAAGTTGTGCAAGTACTCATGGGGCTAGAGCTATAGTCTGTATAGTAACACAACACAGTCCCACTGGCAACTTGAAAGCTTGTCCTGCTGAGCCTCACATTTTCTTATTTTTGTTATATATGATAATGAAATATAATATTCGTTATATAAATTTAAATTTCCTAATTTACTATTTATCTAGCTGTTATTTTTTAAAAATTATAGAAGTACAGTTTATTTTGAAAAAATACTTCCTGACACTCAATAGTATAAGCTTATATCTAGATAAAATATCACTTGGATACCACTGCCCAAATTTAGCCTTTTAATTAAACTTCCAATTCAGTTTTTTCTGTCTCTTTTTCTTAATGTACTTTATACTGAATTGATATAACATCTTTTTTTTTTAAGATAACAAAATCAAGCATTAGGACAAAAAGGTCATGCCAAATGCCAGGTTTGGAAAAGAGAACAGAACCAGCACAAGATACAATAATGACTGAACAGTCTCCATCGTCTCTCGATACGGCTTTAGATGAAAAAAATATACAAAATATCTGTAACACAAATCAAGTTTCCCTGGACAAGGGTAAGATGCTGACTCAATAGTTATAAAAACTAACACTGTAACATTTTTGAATTGTTCTGAATTAATTGCTTCAAGAAACTATATAGTAAATTTAATAACACTTTTCTCTGCTTTACTGCTTGGACAGCTGAGTTTTCAACAGGTGAGTGACCTGATTTTAAAATTAGGAAGGCTGTCGAGTGGTATGTTGGAGATGGCAATAAGACATTGCAGTGGAAACAGATACTTGTGGAGAGGATATTTTCTTTTATTACTAAATTGTTTTCCAATATTCTTGCGAGGCTGGTTGAGTTGACAGAAGCCATATCATGTCAGCCAGTGAGCTTCATGATTTGATTTCAGAATATTTCCAGAGCCAAGAACCGTTCAAAAACTATATTATATTTGAGAATTATTGCAAAAGTCTTAGTTATATATGTATCCATATCACTTTGTAATTGATCCTAGGTTTACATATGCAGGTATATCACTTGGTTTATTTAAATTCATTGTTGTGTGTTTGGTAACTAGCAATTGAATATATGAGCTCATTCTATAGGAAAAATGTAATGTGGAGTTGAAAAACGGGATCATACCGAAAATCATATCTGTCATGACCTAATTATAGTATAATAACCTAATTAAAATTCACTGAGTAAACCTGTATAGAGTCACAGCAACTAGACTTCACTGCAGACTGAAGAAACTAATTGGATAAGCAGCAAAACATTTCAAATCAAAAAGAAAAAGTATTCCAGTTGCCATGACTCAACTTACAGACAACTCTACAAGGATGGCTGAGAATCTTCATCAACATGTATGGATTAGCTTTTGCCTATTAAAGCTGTCTTGCAAATTTAAAAACAAATCCTGTTGATTTTCAAAAGAAAAATATTCCTTTACAATTTAGTATTGCAAGCAGCCAATGTTGTTTTTCTAACTTTTTTCTTCTAGGCACCTTCCTATCTGTGCCATTGAGAAAATTTACAACGATGGCCCAGAAAGAGTCAGCAGCGCAGTGTAAATTTTATGTTCTTTAATATCACAGCTCTTTCAGTGTAAGATAATAAATCTCTTGTGTTTCAGGGAATATTACAGGGATTATGAAAATCAAAACTGTCAGAATGGAATTTCCTTCTGAGCATTAATTGGGATTTGCAGAATTACACAAAGTGCATATAGATAAAAAATTTCTTGTGCTTTTAGAACAAAGGAGAAAAAACTAAGAAGAAATTGGTATTGTAAGCCTTTATATATACTAAAAAAAAACAAAACAGTGAACAGAAGAGTGACACTTTCAGCAAAACTAATTGCCAATGCCAGTTTTAAATGTTACTGTATTCAGTATTTCTTTGGAGCAAATTATATTTTAAAAAAAAATTAAAAATCCAAGTGGTTAGTTTGCTCTGCAGTTTATATTCTGGATATTGAAACAGTTGCTTAATGAACAGTTGTTCTCCTGGACTTTGGTTAAATTTGATACTGGCTAATAGTCATTCTGACCACTCTCGGAATAATCTAACTCAATTAAGGGAATAAAGAAAAAGCTGTCAGTTATTCATAACATGGTGAGCAAGAAAGTGAAAAGTGGAGATAACAAGTAAGACCGTTGTAGAATATATTTCTCTATATCTTGTATTCCATCAACAATCTTTATAATCTTCTCTTATATTATACTTATATCCCTTATTTTATTCACAAGCTCAAGGCTGCATCCATAGCCTTCCCACTCCCATTTATTTTTCCTTTGCAACAACCCCATGAAGTAGGTTGAGCTTACAGAAAGGGTTTAGGCCAACATTGCCCAGCAAGCATTCATGGCCAAAAGTGGACCTGGACCTCCCTGTTGCCAGATAAAGCCTTTAACCATTACACCATATGGAGTTTCATTTACTGTTTATTTTACAATATACAGTATAATGATAATCCATTGGCCTCAAACATACTTATTTCATTGGGTGACCAGTATAGTCCAAAGTAGAGAACACATCATAGTAGTTCAGCTTCAAGGTTATAAAAGCTTCAGCAGTAGTGATTAAACACAACCTTTTAAAAAATATTTTCAACTCTTTTGGTGAATAAAATGGAGGAAAGGGATTTCTGTTTTTCAGTTTTTGTAAATAAGTTCTTCTTGGGGTTCCCTGAGGTTAAATCATTACCTCAACACCACCCCATCCAAAATGAAGACTCAAGAAAACTATCAATTATTCTGCTCCCTTAACAGAGGTTGAATGTAATCATTGCTAAATCTCATTTGTCACTCAAATTAATATGTTGAGTTTATTAACTAAGAATTACACTGTCCCATCACAGAAATCAGGCAAACCAGACGGAAAAATAGTGAGGCGAGTCAAAATTTGATCATATAACTTAATGCTGAGATAAATAAAATTTCATAGTCAAAATTGACTATAACAAATACTGAGTCAAATATACAAAAAAGGTAGGAGGAAGTGGGGAAAAGACCAAACCATTTAGTTCCTTTTTAACTAGCTTTTGTCTCCTTCCTGGAGAATATATGGTATTCTAAAGATTCTAGTCCCAGATAAATGCAGTTGAAATAAATGCTGAAATATTGCAAAAAAGAAAACAAACATCCTTGTGTCTATTAACATGAAAGATGTGGAGGGAATTGTGGAGATACAGAGTAATGCAAGGGAAGTGCAGAATATGTATTTGTCTGCGTCGTGAATTGATCTATAATCCTAAGATAATATGCACTGCTTTATGTTAGATTTGTTCCAGTTACGAACAGAAATTCCTTAAACTGGCAGCATAGAAAATGTATAAACATATCTTCTCTAGCAGGTGCGCAATGTCATTACAAAAGGGAAATTGGTGGCGAAGAAAGAAATAAAACAAATGAATATTGTATATCATTTGTCAGCTTTTTTATGTCGCGTTAAAACCTTCATTAAATTGTGAGGCTGCAATTAGAGGCTCCAGCATAAATCTGACTCTGCAGTGAAAGTAATTAGACATTTAGGTGATCATTCTTGTATTTATCATGTTTGCTGCACTACCATGATTACACAGTAATTTACATATTTTCCTAAGAAGTTACACAAAATTATTCATTACAATTGATATGGAAACATTTGATATCCTCCCCTGACTCCCCATAGAAGAATTTCAGCATTTCTTGTGACTCAGAGCTAATAAAATTTTGTTTGCTCTAGAACACACGTCTCTTTCATTTGTAAGCAAGAATCAATGCTACCATGGTCACAATTTACATGAATTTTGAACTGTGCAATAATTGGTGTGAAACACAGTTCCGCAATACTATTCGCTAGATTCTTTTTCCACTTGTTTTGTATTGCAATCAAATTTAAATTTTTATCTAGTTCTCCAAAAGTATCTAGCTGAACAAAATCTATCTCCCCAGGCAAACATGGAACCAATCTCAAGTTCAATTTAGGAAGAGGTTTCTTCCCTTTCTATTGGATGGGCAACATCATAAATTGCCAAGAGTGTTGTTATCACCCTTCCTAAATTGCACTTGTGATTGGTTCAGTGTTTGCCTAGTTCCAATACTCTGATCAATGTCATGAGGCCAAAAAAAGCATCTTGCTCGCATAGTGAAAATTGGCTTTCTGTAAATTAGAAGGAACCTAGAAAGCATATTAAATAGGTTACTCTTGGAACCCCGTTCCACAATCCCCTTTTCTGACCTGAGCACCATGTGACAGCGTGAGCTCCCGTCCTCACCCCAGCTCCTGCCAACCTAGCAGTTCAAAAGCATGCAAATGCGAGTAGATAAATAGGTACCACTTCGGTGGCAAGGTAACAGCGCTGCACAATGTCATGCTGGCCACATGACCACAGAAACATCTTTGGACAACGCTGACTCAATGGCCTTGAAATGGAATTGAGTATCGCCCCCTATAGTTGGCAACAATTAGCGGAATAAAATTCACAGGGATTCCTTTATCTTTTTTGTTTACATATATATAGAGAGATAAAACGTCTATACTTTTCATATTTGTCTGCTGTTAATAATGAAATAGACTAAACCTGAGACTATTTTTAAAAAAAAAATTAAGTTGTTGGTGATATTATTGGTTTCTGAAGGTGTTCCAGGTTCTAGCAACCAAGGCATATGGTGTTACCTTCAATGAAAATAATCGAATGATGCATATTTGAGCAGACCTTGATGTTATTTCACATTTCCCTTAATCATGTTATCATTTTCCCTAGCATCATTTTCAAACAACAAAATATAATTTAGTAATGAAAGGGTTAAAAAATTGCTTCTGGCTGATCTGGCAGCCATTATTTAAATCCATATCAGTGGCTTTTTGTTTGTTCTAAAATAAAAAGATTAGTATTGCCTGATCACAAGGGAAACTGATAAAATGGATATATTCATGTTCCCCACCCCAGCCCAGAGCTATAGAATTGAGATTCAAGTATAAATTAAACATGAGCTGAAAATAAAAGACGGAATATTTAAGAAATCCTCTTTGGAGAAGAAGGGTAACATTCACTTTTTAAGAAATGTGATGATAATTATTTCAGTCACATTCCAGCATAACTAAGAAACAATACAGTGGGGATGTGTAGATGAAGGGATATGATTAAACAGATAGGAACAAACTTGAATCATTTCCAAGAATGATTTTTTTTTCTATTATTATAACAATGAATCCCCTAAAATGGATTTAAGGAAGACTTCACAAGATACACATTGTAGGAACTATTTTGCTATTTGTTGTTTACATTATACTTTATTGATACACACTGTAGTATAACCAGGTACATCTTTGTACTTTATCCAGAAGAATGTTTGACATTCTTGTACAATGGAGAACAATATTGCTCATTAGAGATGTTTTTACCAGCACTCCTACACCGATTAGTGTTTCAGGATGCAAAGTAGTTCTGTGACCACATCTTAAAAAGATTTATAACCTAAAGAGCCTAGGCCCTTGCAATAAACTGGAAGAGACACTGCCTGTAGAAAGTGGAGGAACGTCATTGGTAGATAATTAATTACAATAAAAGCTTGTACTTCTATACTACTGAAAACACCTGCAACGTTGGGATCAACAATCTTGCAGTGACCTATCAAAATAAACACCAAAATGCTACATTAAGAGAGGACATCATGCCTAATATTTCTCCAAAATCATCTGTATATTGAAATTAAAATATGTGTATCTAGCTATAATTTATCCAGAAATCTTTTCAAAAGAGAGATTACAAATTATAAACACTGAAGACAGGATCAGTAAAGTGGAGAATGCAATAGACTGATACTATTGTAAAGAAGGATTCCTCATCGATAGGCCCTATGATTTCTCACCATACTACAGTCCCCAATATGTCCATGCAACCAGGACCTTGTTCAGCAGAACATCTCCAAATATGTAGTGCAAGACAGACGAATTAAAGGTCTATGTAAGACTGTTCATTTTATTCTAACCTGAGAAGTTAGAATTATTACTTACTTATTTAGTAGATTTATTTCTCTGTTTTTCCCCCAGGAGTCTAAGGCTGCTCATATGGCAATTTTTATTTATTTTATTCCCCACCCAAACAACCCTTTTTATATTGTGCTTTTTATGTTTATATATTGTAGATGTTTAACGTTAAATGGTGGGAGTGTTCTTGATTTATTGTTTGATTTTATGCTATACTTCAGCCAAAGTCATATTGTTTGAGTTGAACGATCTTACCTGTCTTGTGGGTGGGTGGGTGAATGAATGAACGAACGAACGAATGAATGAATGAATGAACAAATGAACAAACAAGTAAATGTATTCTGTACAATGAAAACTGTAACAAACTTACTGATTGCCCCAGGTCTCCCAGTGAATTCCATAGTTAATGGTGGATTTAAACCTGGAGGTCCCCACTCCTTGTTCAACACATGAATTACTACCACTTTTTTTAATATTTGTGATTTTTTACAATTTCTACCTACTTATCCATATTGCAGTATGAATTGTTGCTTTTTCCTGAGGAGACATACAGAAATCATTAATACGCATTGTTCAACTTTTCACGTTTGCAGATGAATGGATATTTCCTGACAAAGAAAACTCTCAATTGGAGTCCAGCAGTCCTCTGCCGATAGCCTATGAAACATCCCATGATGTTTCAGGCTCTGCCCCAAGTGACGACCAGACATATGAAAGCAAAGAAGCAGCTGAAGTCCCTGAGGATATTTTCACCTACTCCTCAAAACCTAGATCAGCGCCTCATGGAAAGCCCTTGAGCCTTTCTTCAGAAGATTGTACATTTTCTTTGGATTTGAAGGAAGAAATTAGCAAGGACTGGCGAGGAGCTCAAATGGAAGATGATTTCTATGGAAATGAGAGCAATGGAGAGGTAACATGATGGGTTTAAAGGCTTGCTGTTATTTTGCTGTATTCCCACTGGCAATACACCTGGGATTCCTCCTCATGTATGGATATGTGTTAAAAAGTGATGTGTGTGTATGTGTGATAGAGCTAGAAAAAAGGTCTTCAGAAGAAAGTTGAATTGTCAGTTAGAAAAGTTATTATTTTGTAGTGGTTAGGCCAGGGGGCTGGGTTCAGGGCAACCAAGGCCCTAGTCCACAATTAGTTTTGGAAGGTAAACTGGAAAGCTTTGAGCAAGTCACAGTCTCTTAGCCCATCTTATTTCAAAGGGCTGTTTTGTTTTGGAACAAAACCTGAAGAAAAAAGTATCATATTGGAATTTGAACTTTTGGAAAGAGAATGCAATCTAGAAAAAAAAAACTTAGTTGCATATGAGCAATGTATATTAAGGGAAGTTGCGTAGGAAGAAGATGAGCATGATTTTAAAATTGGAGGAAGAAACTTCAACAACCCACTATGCTGATGATGCTACCCTGATAGCCAAAAATGCAAAGAATCTGCAAGCTCTAATACTAAATGTCAAAAAACACAGTGGGGGGGAAAGGGGACTAAAATTAAATGTAAAGACGACCAAACTAACAATAGCAGATAGAACAACCAGCCTAAGAATTAACAATGAAGATATTGAAACAGTAGATAGCTTCTGCCTTTTAGAATCAATCATCCACTATAAAGGAACAAACAGTCAAGAAATATGCCACAGACCAAGCACTGGGTAGAGCAACTTGTGAACACCTTGGAAAGATATTCTAATACCATGATGTGTCTCCACCTACAAAGTGGTTTTGCAAGCCATGATACTCTATGGAAGCGGAAGGTGGACTTTAAAGAAACAGGACAGGAACAATATTGATGTGTTTGAACTTTGACATTGGAGCAGACTTCTAAGTATGCCATGGACAGCCATGAAAACAAACTGATGAATCATTGAACAAATCAACCTACAGTTCTCATTCAAAACACAGGTGACCAGGCTTAAATTATTTTACTTTGGACACATTATATGAGGATTCAACTCGCTGGCAAAGAGAGTCTAGTGCTAGGAATGGTGGATAGAAAGAGAAGAAGAGGACCACCAGCGTGCTTACCGTCCCTATCCTACTGTCCCCATGTATTTGTATTCATTTCTTTCGTTCATATCCATGTTTAAATTTATACCTGCTATCTTTGACAAACTAATAAATACTAAATACTAAATGAATATACCGTTGGAAGAAAGAATTAGTGAAACATCATCATGGAGAAAATCTGTCTAGTCACTAGGAGTCTATAAAATTACTTGATGGCACATAATCATAATTACTACGGTATTTTTTTACCCTTCAGTTTTAAAAAAAAAGCTGAAAACCTCTTTATTTCAATAGATTAATAATTAAATAGAAGAATTTGGCCATTCTTAATAAAATGAGATATAAATCAAGTATTTTGTCAATCCTAAGTCTCTTCACAGTTTGGCAAATAAAGTAGGAAATTTTTGTTTATTTATTTAATTTATTTGCTGTCCGTCTTGTTTCGAAGCAACACTGGGCAGCTATGAAATTAAATTTAATGAAAAAATACTTTCCTTTTTTCTCTGAATCATTACAAATTTGGAAAAGGCATTCTGTCAATCATGGTTGTCTTGGTTAGAGGAAAAGGATAATTGGTTGAATTCAATACCACATTAAAGAATGCTGGCTTTAACCATGGTGTATTGACCAAAACTAATGGCCTGCTTCACATATAATAATAAGACATGGTTTACAAACCAAAAGGATTGGATTATTCACTGAGATGAAAAAAAGTAAAATAGACAACATTATACAGTACATAGTTTACTAAAAGCTTTGTAGTTTGGTTTTCACCTTCTAAGAAGGAGCTTCCAGCACAACCAAAGGATTTGTTCATATCAGAGTTTATTAAACTGAGATAATAATCTAAATAATATAATTGGAAATAGAAAAGATTTCTTCCAAGACTTTTCCTATTCTAAACATTTTGCTTTTTTAATACCCTTTAGTTAACAAGAAATACTTTTCTTCGTTATTCAGAATGTTTCAGCCTCAGAGCAGTTTTTGTTTTAGCATAACAACAGTTTTGATTTTGAAATTGATTTTTCCAATCAACAAATAAATAATTGTGTAACAATCCCTGCAATAGAAATAAGGCTGGAATGAGATAGAAATAGACCTTCAGATCATCATTATTTTCAGGCTAGATCAGTGATGGCGAACCTTTTTTTGTTCGGGTGCCAAAAGGGAGTGTGCGTGTGCTGTCGCGCGCACTCGCCCACACCCATAATGCAATGCCCTCCCCCCGCACATGCACACACAACCCCCCCGCGCTCCCCACTGCGCATGCCCGCAGGGCTCACTGAAGCCTCTGGACTTCCGGTAGGCCTGTTGGGCCATTTTTCGCCCTCCCCAGGCTTCAGGAAAGCCTTCGGAGCCTGTGGATGGCGAAAAACGGAACCAAGGGGCCTACCGGAAGTTCAGAAATGAACTTCTGATTGGGCCGTTTGGCTGTTTTTAACCCTCCCCAGGCTTCAGGAAAGCCTCTGGAAGTTTCCAAACTTCCAGTAGGCCCGTTGGCTCTGTTTTTCTCCATCCACAGGCTCCGGAGGCTTTCCTGAAGCCTGGGGAAGGCGAAAACGACCTCCCTCCCACCCTCTGGAAGGCCGAAAATAAGCTGGCCAGCGTGCACATGCGCGCTGGAGCTGACATAGGGCAACGCCTCGCGTGCCCTCAGATATGGCTCGCGTACCATAGGTCCCACAGGTGGCATGCGTGCCATAGGTTCGTCATCACGGGGCTAGATGTTCATAATTTAAAAATATTAGTTGTGCTTGCTTTATTTTTCATAAATATCATTTTTTTTTCTCCCAGACAATATCAGTGTAAAAGTTACCTCTCAGGCAAGAGAAGAAGGATTGTAGTTTTTCTAATATTCTGGGGTGGGGGCTGGAAAACGTATGGTAATGAGCAGTGTTTAAAATAATTCATCTTGTCTTGTTTCCCTATTCTAGGATGATAGTTACATGGACCTCGTGCAAGAGACTCAGAATCTTCCAAATAACTATTTCATATCAGGATTACCTCAGCCAGTAATATCCAAGGAGGTTCTTCCCAAAATGGCATCCAAGAGTCCTGAAAGCAGGACATACAACTTCTGTACAAAAAAGACCGAAGAAGAAATATCACCCCAGTGTACTGAAGATGCTGTTGTGATAATGGACAAAACAAATAACATTCAAAGAAGCTTGTTGCCCACTTCTTGTTTATCCCCGATCGGAAACCTATCTGAACCCTGTAAGGAAATATCTAGGGTCTCAAAAGGTTTCTCCATCAGTGCATTAAGAAGTTCCATAAGTAGAAAATCCCTAAAAGAAATCCAGCAGGAGGACTCAAATCCAATAGTCCAAATTCCTGTAAGTATTTTTATAAATCTTGTTGGAATAAAAAGGATATTTAAGCTTTTGCATCTTTGCATCTGTTAATAACATTAGCATTTTAGAAAGTGTTACCATGGGATAAAGCAAAGACCAGATTGATCCATGATACAAAGATTAATTAATTATAAATTTTTAAAAAAGACAAGATACATTCATGGCAAAATAGGACTACTAATTAGGATCAAGAATAGTTAGCAATGTAAGTACATAGTCTCCCAGGCACACTAAATCTGGCTGGAGGATAAATGTAAGTAAATAGACCTTGGATAGAAAATATGTTTTTAATAGCAAAGAGAGGCAAATATCAAAACTTTTTTTATGAAAATCAAACTTAAAACTTATTTATCTGCCATGGTTTGTTAGTCTGTATGCCAGGATTTGTCAGAGGCTGACAAAGCCTTGTTTGGGATAATGAAACATTTTCTACAAAAACAACTTATCCAATCTGTCCGATTGTAATTTGGCATTCATTAAATTAATGAGTCAAAGAAGAGGGTAGAAAAATTAATGAATTCTTATTAACCAGTTTTAAATATGGCTGGTATATCTACAGAAAGTTTCTAGCAGCTGGAGGAAAAGAAGTTTCTTGGAACAATTGCAGACACTGAAGAATTTTGTTCATTTTTACGATGAAAGATGTTTCCACACTTGTATCCTGTTTATAGATTTCCTTTGGCTATTAGGTTAATATAATATAAATGATGGGAAAGATTGCACTTTAGTGTGATGTAGGACATTTCTCCTCATACACCCGATCTATTTCATTTATTTTTCTTTTTAATTGAAATCCTTAGAGATCAACACTTACCTTTAGCCCCATCCTAAAGTCTTACGGAACTGGGATAGCAGGTCAATAATTACATGCCACAGTAATGTTCCCTTCGAAGAGATTTTGCAAAGCTATTTGCTCTCTGACTGAATTCCACATAAGAAGAATGTTTTTCCCAATTGTTAGAATAGTACTAGGCATGGAATTTGACAGGTTGATTGGCTCTTTGAAATACCAGATTTGGTTTTTGTGTTTGTGTTTGTAGCACTTGGGGCTGTCTGCCCTGCAAGCATGATTGCATATTTTTCAGCTAAGCCAGTAGAGACTGGAAATAAGTGACTGTCTGCTACAATGCAAATCTAGCAACCACATGCATTAAAAAATAGGCAAGTAATTCAACTGTTGGCTCATAGCATTTTTTTTTTCTCTTATGAGGCTCTCAGGAATGAATAGCATTTTCCAAGCAACTTCTGCTTGTTAATAATCTATACAAAGAGGTGAGCAAAATACCAACCCCATAGATGGTTGTCCTTTATGTGTAATGTTTAAACCTTTGTTTGAATGTTTTCTCTTTTGAGCAAAAGAAAGAGGAAAGACCAGAACAAGTGTGCCAAACACGCCCCTTTCGCAGCAGCTTTCACAAGCCTTTCTCTCTCGTATGTTATGATGGACAGCTGCTTAGACTTCTCAAGTAGGGAAAGCACTTACTGGCATGGATAATCCCCAAGGTCCGGTTGAGTTTCAGCTCTTTTGTCCTGATTTTTTAAGTCGGTATTTAATTTCTCTTCCAATCACTATCAAACTGGATTTCTTTGGGGGGGGGGGAAAGAGAGAGAGAGAATTAAATTTCATTATCAAGCAATGGTTCAAATGTCTACACAGGGTAAAAGGCAAGGTTATTGTAATTTTAAGAGCAAACTGCTGAAGTCGGTACATTACCAAGTCAGTTTAAAGGAAAGGAAAATTGACAGAATTTCAATAGTAATCTGTAGATGAAGATCATTCCTCTCTGCACTTCAGAACATCGTTGCAGCCATCCCCCTCCCTCCCACCCCCAATAGAAAATTAAGTGATTGAAGGATAACAGAAAATGTCATAGTCCAAATCCCCAAACCGTTTAGGTGGGGGATTGTATTCATGTCCATCAATTTAATTTTTATTCTCCTGGTTTTATTACCCACCATATAGCAGCCAAAAAAGCTAATACAATCCTTGGTTGTATAAACAGAGACATAGAATCAAAATCACGTGAAGTATTAGTACCACTTTATAAATCCTTAGAAAGACCACACCTGGAATACTGCATCTGGTTTTGGTCACCACATTACAAGAAAGATGTTGAAACTTTGGAAAAAGTGTACTTTGGAAAGAACAACTAAGCTGATTAAGCGCCTGGAAACAAAAGCATATGAAGAATGGTTGCAGGAATTGGGCTTGGCCAATCTAGAGAAAAGAAGGACTAGGGGTGACATGATAGCAGTATTCCAGTATTTGAGAGGCTGCCACAAAGAGGAGGGGGTCCAGAGGTGGGTTCCTACCGGTTCTATCCGGTTCTTTAGAACCGTTAGTAACTCGGCAATGAGGTCACAGAGCCAGTTCTGTCGGTGTCTCTGTGGGCGCCGCCATCTTGGATTTTGCTTCTGCGCATGTTTTTTTATTGCTGTGGGTGTGCGCGCGCAAAGCGTGCGCACGCACACGGCGCAACCCTGAGCGAACCGGCAGCAAAAGAATCCAGAACCCACCCCTGAGGGGGTCAATTTATTTTCCAAAGCACCAGAAGGCAAAAAATGAAACAATGAATGGAAACTAATCAAGGAGAGAAGCAATCTGGAATTAAGGAGAAATTTCCTAACAGTGAGGACAATTAACCAGCTTACAGCTTGCCTTAGGTGCTTCATCACTGGAAGTTTTTAAGAAAAGACTGGACAACCACCTATTTGAAATGGTATAGGGTCTCCTGTTTGAGCAGGGGGTTAGACAAGAAAACCTCCAAGATCCCTTCCAGCTCTATTCTGATTCATTGATATAGTCTTACAGCTGCCATGAACAACTTACAGTAATTCACTAGTTTACATTTTTCTTATCTGATATCTAGATTTCCCTTTCTCAAGTGATAGGTTAATTAGTCTGCAATGACCAGGAACTTTACAGAATTTTTAAATGGTTTGCGATCTGATAATACAAACTATCAGATTTTTATGATATTTTCCTGTCTAGAACATACAGTATCATTACAATAGCTCCTGACTTTCCTGTTCCATTTCTATCTGGCTATATGTACATTCCATCCATATCTTTGGTGCCGAGAAGTCAAGGCACTGAAATTTTGATTCTATAAGCATCCCAAATAGAGGCCTAATTGTATCAATCATCTCTGTTTTTCTCTAGATCCATGTTTATTCTTTGTTTTGAGTCTTTAACAGACATTCATCATCGAAGTCCATCTGCATATGGTGATACTCTTTACAGCTAACTAATTTTTATTTTATATTTATTTTGGAAAATAAACATGCCTTCCATTCCTTCAGTGATTCTAGACTGTTCCATAAAAATACAAGGAAAACATCTTCAAAAATACAAAATATGGAACAATAAAAATAAACATAAAAACTGTAAAATAACTTCTGAATAAATAAATGTATTTCTGTATTATCCTAAATTATATAATAAGGAGGCTTGCTCCAGGAAGATTATTCCATAATCTGTTCCTTTAAATCATGGGTGTCAAACTCGCTATGTCACGTTGCCATCACGTGACATTTTGCGATGTTTTTCCCCTTCGCGGAGCTGGGGTGAGCGTGGCCTATGCATGACACATCTGGCCCGTGGGCTGTCAGTTTGACACCCCTGCGAATGGACAAAGCAGAAATTATCAGACATATTACACAACTACAGTGGGTTTTTTTTTTCTTTCCATGGACAAACTAATTGACCAGATAGGGACCAATTGTACTTTTTTGAAGCATTCAGTATCCAAGGAAAGCTCCAATAAAGCAGTTGACTCTTGGTTGGGAATCTCTTTTGAGAAAGATGGACTGAACCTATCCAAATATACCTTGATCTGTTAAAGTTTCAAATGATTACAATGGACTGGATCAAAGTAGTTTGAAAGCCACATATTTTAAGCCAAAACAAATTCGTCTTTTTAACATGAATGGGTTTTGAGACCTCAGAACCCAGTAATGAACCTGTTAAGTAATTATTAGTATATTAACATTCTTTTTTTAAAAAAGATGGAAAAAAGTAGAATTCTTTAATTCATAAAAGTTCATAATTCATAATTAATTCATAAAAGTTCCTGCTTGCCTGGAGGATTGACCAAACAGTTGCAGTTTACAAGCATTGTTATATCTCCTCTACTATCTCCCTCCTCTTTTAGTACTAGAGGAAAGTGTGAAGAGTATGTATGTGGAGAGAGAGAGAGATTGAGAGAGAGAGAGATTGAGATTGAGATTGAGATTTCCATCATTGGCTTTTGCATCAAAGCTCATATGCACGAAGACCTTCAAAAGAAAAAACTACTTCCTAATCCCCATTATGACTGGCAAAAATGCTCAAACAACTCTTACTTGCTCACTACTTAGTAAAATTTAAGGACTTGTATACTTGCAATGTTTTATTCATGTTTTAATAGAGTCCTCTATTATTAAGTTCAAATATTTTTAATTAAGAAAGAAGTGCAGTCCTCTGGGTAATATTGCAACCAAGTAGATAGCTGGGTAATTAAACTTTCCTGCACATGCAACTAAATTTAAAGAAATCTGAATAAATCATTTGAACATGAGAGAATGCAAATGACATTATGTGCATCTCTAAACTGGAAAAAAATATCTTTGATAACAGGTTTTGTCTATCTGTTGAATGTTTAAGAGCTTAATAAAATGTTTCTTATCATAAGAAGAGAAAGAGAGAAAATAAGCTTCTAATTATCAGCTAAAGTATTGCATTCAGAAGAATCATGAATGCTACATGGAATTACATTTTGCATTAAATGCCCCATTAAAAATTTAAAAATGATTTCAGTTTAACTATTTTTTTAATTTCCAATTTCTATTTGGCTGTCACAAACAATGCAAATACAAACCAGAAAAAAAAGTGATCAGAAATCTTGTTTCTAGGTACCATTTCTAGGAAATTGTCCATTTCAGAAATTCAAGACATTTCCTTAAAAATATTATTAGATTACAGTCCAAATCTTGGGTGGGGCAAAGTTTCCATTCTTCTGGAAAAGGAGTTGCTTTGTTTCTTCCAACTAAGGCCTCGGCGTTCCATTTCCCTGTTCACATTTTCTCTGTACACTTTCGTACAACCATTAAAAATGTTAAAAGATCTGCCCAAATTCTGTCCTCCAAAAGCACATACATCGCCTTGAGCTGGTTTAAAGTTATTATTATTATTTATTAAATTTGTATGCCGCCCAACTCCCAAGGGACTCTTGGGAGTTATTTGAATCCTAGTGATGTATGGTTATCGACATCACCCTGCCATTTTTACTTGACATTATTTATGTTATCTCACAACATAAAAATAAAAAAACTGGGTTTCATAAGAGGGCTGTCAAAGTTATCATTCACGGTATATCAAGGTAACTTTTAAGACTGAACCAAGGAGCAACCTTTATACTTCCAATGTGTTGTTTTTTTTAAACCGCTGTCAAATGGAACTTTGTGGATATAACCATATAATTTTCTTAGCAACAATACAAAATGTTTTTATAGTTTCCCAGGGTAGCCAACAGCCCCAAAAATACCTAATTATCACCTATCCTAGTAGTAACCAAGTTTTAAAGATATAACAGAATAGAATAACAGAACAACAGAGTTGGAAAGGACCTTGGAAGTTTTCAAATCAACCCCATGCTCAGGCAGGAAACCCTATACCATTCCAGACAAATGATTGTCCAGTCGCTTCTTAAAAACTTCCAGTGTTGAAGCATCCACAACTTCTATAGGCAAGATATTCCACTGATTAATTGTTCCAACTGTCAGGAAATTTCTCCTTAGTTCTAGGTTGCTTCTCTCCTTGATTAGTTTCCATCCATCATTTCTTGTCTTGCCTTCAGGTGCTTTGGAGAATAGGTTGACTCCCTTTTCTTTGTGGCAACTCCTTAGATATTGGAACACTGCTATCATGTCTCCCCTAGTCCTTCTTTTCATTAAACTAGACATATCCAATTCCAGCAACCGTTCTTTGTATGTTTTAGCCTCCAGTCCCCTATCATCTTTGGTTTCTCTGCCAGTTGTGTCCAATTCTAGGGGGTGGTGCACATCTCCTTTTCCTAACCAAGGGAGCCATTGTTGTCCAAAAGATACTTCCGTGGTCATGTGGCCAACATGATTATACGCCGAAATGCATGGAACGCTGTTACCTTCCCACTGAAATGGTACCTATTTATCTACTCGCATTTGCATGTTTTCGAACACCTAGATGGGTAGGAGCTGGCGCAGGTAACCGGAGCTCACCCGATCTCAAACCCAGGCTGTCAGCTTTCCAGCTGACAAGCTCAACGTCTTTAACCGCTGAACTATCATGCCCCCCCCATAACTAAGTCTTAACCCTACATAATTACCTTCATAGTCCAAATACAGATGAGGTCAGCTAGATGTTGCCATCAAAATAAGAAAAATGAGAAAAATGTTCACAAAAGGGTTTAGATCTGGGAACTTTTAAAAAATCTTTTACAGATGTATTATTAAAAAAAAAGGAACAAATACTCATTGAGGAATAGGATTTAGCCTAAGTAATAAGGCTGATGCATAATACCACAATTGCTGGAATAATTCTTTTTGTGTTTTTGACTTCCTTCCTTTCTTCCTTCCTACTTTCTTCCATACATTCATTATTGATTTTCATATCAAGCCTACACATTAGCTGAATATAAATTCTCCATCCTTGGGCTTAAAAGTGAATTGTTTCCTGTGAAAAGATGAGGGGAAACAGCAAACCACACACTATATACTTGTAATATTCTTAGATCTGAATTACTGTGTATATTTGGTAGCAGAAAAGGGGTGTAGGTTTTCTTCTGTAACATGGGATTAGATTACTTTGAGCATCTTTGAGAGTTTAGGGAACAATGATAGATCTCTGTCTATCTACAGTATACCCATCTTTATACAGTGTGGAATGCCTGCCTTAAAAATGTTTCCTATGTCAGAGAAAATGTCAACTTGGAGAGCAGACCTGCCAGTGACAAGGCAGATACCCTAGTGCTTAATTTGATTGACAGGTCTTACCTCCTCAACAATATATGAAAGGCCTTGAGTAGGCCTTGAATACAGTAATATCAGAACTAATGAACCATTACAAATTTAACTAGTCAAAGGATGAGTCCATGTTTTATAGAAACTGACAATCAGAAGTTCAGATTTTGTAAAGATGGGCGCTTTTCCGGAACACCTGATTCTAAAGTTTTGGGGGGAGGGATAGAGAGAATTCATGCAAACCTAGAACAGAATTACTGCATTAGAGAAATCTGCAGATCTTTAAAGTCAAATACATTTGCTTGGCTTTACAAATCCATGACACAATGACTTTTTGGGCACTTCAAATTTCATTAGAGGGAATACCAGCCAACCTATAATGGGCACATTTCTCTATTCTTTCCAATGTGCTATTTTCATTGTATTATTTTCAGTTTCAATATTGTGGTTAAACATGTTGAGTGCACGTTGTTATTTATGAACAAAAGGGTTCACCATATGAGCTCACATTTAGTTTCCTAAAGAACAGAGCACACTTAGGAAATTTTTTTAAATTCTTTGCCATTTCCACCCCCCCTCCCAATTCATTCAACCTATTCCTTTTTAAAGATATAAAGCAACCCCATTATTAGCTCTAAATCTATACAGATCAAACAGTGTTGCTATTCATGTGCAGAATGGCCTGCTTTGTGGCGTTGGAGAGGAAACAAAGAAGGCTTTTATTCAAATAGCTTCTGTAAATGATCTATTTGAATTGCCAAAAGCATGTCACTGAAAACTGAGAATGGCCTAGTACACACCTACAGTACTTTAAAAAAACAACTAAAATGATATTTTTTAAGATAAAATACCATTTTCTTAAAAGGAAACTGCCCTTTTTTAAAGTTCCAAAACAGCAATTGCTATATTCTCATTTAAATAGCAGCGTAAACAGTACAGAACCTAACTGCTATTAGTGTGGTACTATTAAATTTGGAAGTTTTTTTTTTCTCCTTCATTTGTACAGGTTTAAAGGACAGCTGTAAAATAATTGTCAAGCCCTTAACAACAGTGTCCAACCAAGGAAGAAATATTTATCCCAGAGTCGCTTTAACCAAGTTTAAAGATGGGAAGAAGGGGTTAGATAATAGAATCATGGTTCCCCCCAGGATCTGGATGACCCACACTCTTGTTCTTGTTCAGAAGAGCTATGAAGACTTGGCTCTTCACTCAGCCTTTGGCAAGAGAGAATGAAAGTTCTTTCAGGCTATTCAACATCTTTAAGGAACTGCTGGGAAGGCTCATCTATTGATTTGGGTTGAGCATAGCAGTGGTGGGATTCAAATTCTTTTACTGCCGGTTCTGTGGGCGTGGCTTGGTGGGCGTGGCTTGGTGGGCGTGGCAGGGGAAGGAGACTGTAAAATCTCCATTCCCACCCCACTCCAGGGGAAGGTTACTGCAAAATCCCCATTTCTTCCCTTTCAGCTGGGACTCGGGAGGCAGAGAATAGATGGGGGCGGGGCCAGTCAGAGGTGGTATTTACCGGTTCTCCGAACTACTCAAAATTTCCGCTACCAGTTCTCCAGAATTGGTCAGAACCTGCTGAAACCCACCTCTGGAGCATAATGATGATATTTCATTGTACATCACCAGCCCAGGTTGGACCAGTAATTCTGTGAAAGCATTGAACCATTGCCTGAAGGCTATAAACAAAAGTAACAAGATGGAAATGCTGTTCATCTATTAACTTTAGGCCCGATGTCTCAAAAGTGCTTTTTAAAAGGCAACTGGACTTCCTTAGTTTTTTTCCTTGAAAATGTTTCACTTTCATCCAAGAAGCTTCTTCAGTTCTGAAACTTCTTCGAAGCGAAACATTTTCAAAGAAAAAAATCCAAGAAAGTCCAATTGCCTTTTGTAAAGCACCTTTGAGACAACCATGAGCTGGATGATTGAGAATCTCCATAGACATTTAGGCCTGTTGATTACTGCAGACAAGGTGCACACCCTTGAAGGGGTTGATTTGGGACCTCAGGATCCACCTGAAGCCACAATATCTGTTTAAACAGCAGATGGAGGCCATAGCCAGGAGGTTTTGTTCAGTACACCATGTTACAGCCCCACTGGGATTTAGAAACCTTGGCATCTCATTGGTGGATCACACCATGCAGTTGTCCTATAGCAAAGGGGCTATCCTTGAAGCAAACTCAGAAACTGCAACTAGTATCGAAGGCAGCAGTTAGACCTACCCAGGAAATCTATTTTAAGTTGTGTTATGCACATTTTGCAGTCACTGCACTAGCTTGTCTTTTGGGCTCAGTTCTGAGTGCAGGATATTAGCTGTAAAGTCCCTATGTCACATAGAATTAGATCAGAGGCTGCTTAGCTAATGTCCCAACCAGGGGTGGGTTCTAACTTACCTCGCTGCCAGCTCGCTTCCTCCCGTGCCATGTGGGCACGCGCGCGTTTTGCGCACATGCGCATGTGCAGTGCAAAAAAATACCCCCCCCCAAAAAGCCAAAAACAAGATGGCGACGCATGCGCAGTGCCGGAAAAAGAATTCAAAACAAATTCAAAAAAAAGATGGCGGCATCCACGGACTGGCACCGACCGAACCGGATCCGTGACATCATCGTGACGTCACCAGCGGGTCGCTACCGGTTCGGGCAAACCGGGAGGAACCCACCTCTGGTCCCAACCCATCCCATCCCATTCAATCAACAATGGAAGGCTTGCAGAAAGCAGCACACGCAAATGAAGTAAGTGTGCAACAGACTTTTCTCATAGCCGCCTTTGAACTGTGGAACACTTTACCTCAGGAGAATGCCTAGCCCATACGCTATAAAATGTTTGAAAGCATTAAAGATCATTCTCTTCAAGCAGGATTTTGATCAAAGATTAAGATTTCAACCAGCAATCTAGTTTTCCATATGCTTATCAAGGTTTTTGTTTTTAAGGGCTTCTTAATGCTTTGTGCATTACCCAGAGCCTATAGCCTCTCAGTGAAGCAGATTAAAATGCTTAATAAATAAATAAATTAGCAGCAGTTTATGAATATTAATAATTTTTGAGTCAAACCATTGGGACTGGGAAATATAAACCAATAAAGTCTGCTGTTAGTGGGGGTTTCTTTTATGATCTCAGATGGAAGCCTTTTCCAGCCATATCCTACCTAGGCATTATGCATTATGCATAAAATACATCTTCTTTATCTAAGCTGTGGGACCTCTCTTCTCTATCCCATAGAAATAATAACCAAGTACTGAAATTAGTATGAAAATTATGTAGATCCACCTTGTAACAGATGCTCTAGTTCGGTGGAATTCATTGGATTATAATTACTGATTTTTTCCGTGTTCATAGGATAGCTTACTTATATTAGCTTTAATTTTCCTCTCCTTTTATATAGTACTAATCACAGTTTTTAATGCTTTTTTTCACTTCCATAAAACTATAGAAGGGAGAGCTAAGCTTTTGAAATGCAGAGTGTTGTACATAACTATACAATAAACACAAACAAAAAAACCCACCAACACACAAACACACACAAAGAGAGAGAGAGAGAGAGAGAGAGAGAGAGAGAGAGAGAGAGAGAGAGAGAGAGAGAGAGAGAGAGTTTGGAGCAAATGTATCCATTAATATCTTGTCTTTCAAATTATGCTCACCTCTTACAGGTAATCCTTGATTTACAACCACAATCGAGCCCAAAATTTCTGTTCCTAAGCAAGACAGTTATTATGTGAGTTTTGCCCCATTTTACGACCTTTCTTGCCACAGTGGTTAAGGGAATCATTATAGCTGTTAAATTAGTACATGGTTGTTAAGTGAATCTGGCTTCCCTGTTGACTTTGCTTGTCAGAAGGTGGCAAAAGGTGATTACATGATCCTGGGACACTGCAACCGTCATAAATATATGCCATTTGCCAACGATCTGAATTTTGATCACATGACCATGGAGAGACTGCAACAGTCATAAGTGTGAAAAACAGTCATAAGTGTCACTTTTTTCAGTGCTGTGGTCAGTGAACAAATGGTTGTAGGTCAAGGACTATCTGTATAGAAATATATTTATGTCTGTGCATGCTCTTTATTATTATTTATTTATTAATGAAACTTGTATGCTGCCCCTCTCGCCGGAAGCAATTCTTCAGATGTATCTTTACAATTTCCATGTTTTATTTCATGTAATCCATAGGAATACAATTGGAAAAACTACCAGCCAAGCAACATGACCATGTCTGAAATGCAGATGTTGGCTAGCATGAAAAGGCAGCAAAATGAAGAATTAGAATATAATGGACCTTCACATGGGTTGAGCGCCTCTCAGATCAACAATTGTAATATTAGCATCAGCACAAGCAGTGATGACACGAATACCTGGAATTCATGTCTCCCAGCAGTAAGTTTGAATTGTACCTTCCTTTTTGTGCCCTAGCTAAGCCTCCAGTTACACTGGACTCATTTAAAGGATTGTCATTGTTTGGCATCCTTTTTTAAAAAACAACACAAGGATTGAAAAGATATAAATACCATAATTGCTAAGTGATGCACACTTGCAGTAGATTCACATGGATGAACACTCTAGCAAGTGTTAGTAAGAAAGGAAAAAAAGCAGTAACATCTAAGATGCTAAGCTTGTTTGAAAGTTTAATATGGTCCTATAATACAAGACAAGGTTCATTTTCTTTTCCATTCATTTCAATGCACTAGAGTTTTCAGTTTATAGATCATTTTATATTCTATGTCTTTATCTGTTCAGGTTTTTTCTCTAGAAATCCGTCAAATTTAATAGTCATCTGTCATTTTCCTACAGTTGCTTGTTTTAAGGCTGAACCACAGATTCCTATATACATTTTTTCCAAAAGCCAATCTCAATATTTGGCACAGACCATGCAGGGCCTCAAATGGGAGTTCAGAGCTGAAATCATAATGTTTCCAAAGTACCACAACTAGCAATAATCTAGTAGTCCAACAAAAAAAGGGAGAACCTTCATTTACAGTATGATTTTTTATATTTTTATATTTTTTGATTGCAAAAAATACGACTTCAGCAACAGAGTGGTCAATGCCTGGAATACATTACCCGACTCTGTAGTTTCTTCCCCAAACCCCCAAATCTTTAACCTTAAACTGACTACCATTGACCTCACCCCATTCCTAAGAGGTCTGTAAGAGGCGTGCATAAGTGCACCAGCGTGCCTACCGTCCCTGTCCTAAAGTCCCCATGTATTCGAAAAATATGTACTCAAACTATGTTTGTACTTATTATATACTCACATTAATATTTATACTTTACCTGTAATCATATACATGCTTGACAAAATAAATAAATAAATAAAATAA
>QLTV01001207.1:486955-501669 GCA_003457575.1 Thermophis baileyi | reverse complement strand
CCGTAAAGCCCTTAAGACCTGGCTTTTCCGGCAGGCCTGGGGCCAATAGTTGTTCTGATTGGCCCATGCATGGTTGCGTGAATGTTTTATTTTAAATATAGTTGGGGTTTTTTTTTTTCCCTTTCTTTTTTAAATTGTTTTTATATGTTTTATTTTTTATGATGTAAGCCGCCCANCCGTAAAGCCCTTAAGACCTGGCTTTTCCGGCAGGCCTGGGGCCAATAGTTGTTCTGATTGGCCCATGCATGGTTGCGTGAATGTTTTATTTTAAATATAGTTGGGGTTTTTTTTTTTCCCTTTCTTTTTTAAATTGTTTTTATATGTTTTATTTTTTATGATGTAAGCCGCCCAGAGTCCTTCGGGAGTTGGGCGGCATATAAATTTTATAAAATAAATAAATAAAATAAATAATATTGATATAAGATCAGCAGTACAGTAAAATGCGAGCAAAGGATTCTGTGGTTCCTGTAGCACATGGGTGTCAAACTCGCAGCGTCACGTTGCCGTCACGTGACGTATCTCAACATTTTTTCCCTTCGTGGAACTGGGGTGGGCGTGGCCTAGGCATGACGCATCCAGCCCATGGACTGCCAGTTTGACACCCCTGCTGTAGCTCAATAGACATAATCAAGCAGCAAATAAAATTGTTTTGTATCTGCCTTTCAAAATGGCCAAAGGAAGACCATTAAATCAGGCCAATGTTAAGGCCCTTCTCAGCTTGGATGCTGTCATATTTTTTAAGTATTTTGCTGGTCTAAACGTACAGCTCAGGAGTACATTTCTGGGATATGCTGGGAATTTTCTCACCGGGGCTCTCCTCCTTTCTCACAGAGGTTCAGCCAGAGTGATGCTGAACCTCTATGGGAAAAATGCTATCTTTCACCATTCACTGTTCTGTTAAATTTGGGACATGAAGCATAATGGCATGCCATTTAAATCCTTTTAACAAGTGCACTCAGCACTATTATTTATTATAACTCACTAAACAACTAAACAAAGCATAGAAGAGGGTAAGTGCTGTTTGAGTGGTATTTTTATGCTCTCCTGTTCATCAGCTAGATTGTACTAACTGACACATGGAGAATCTCCCTGTTTCTGAATCAGCTGTAGGAAGGACAGTTGAGCATTGAACTGATTTGAAGTATTTCTGAGGTTTTGGAGAGTGAAACCTGTATGCAAGATGCTTATACCCATCACAAACTCGTGTCACAGTTTCATTCAATATAAAAATATATCATCTTAGCCGAGGTGGCGCAGTGGTTAGAGTGCAGTACTGCAGGCTACTTCAGCTGACTGCTAGCTGCAGTTCAGCGGTTCAAATCTCACCAGGCTCAAGATTGACTCAGCCTTCCATCCTTCCGAGGTGGGTAAAATGAGGACCCAGATTGTTGGGGGCAATATGCTGACTCTGTGAACCGCTTAGAGAGGGCTGTAAAGCACTGTAAAGCGGTATATAAGTCTAAGTGCTATTGCTATTGCTATCTTACTGACCATGTGAATTTATATTATACAGATGTGCGCCTTGCTATCCTTCCATATTTCCACCAACCTCTTTGGGAATTTTTGGGACTAAGAAAGTATTATTATTTTTTTACTTTTTGTAAGAATTAAACATACATAATATACTTTGTAAATAGTTAATTACAGTTCATATTTGCGTACATTGAAAGAATCATTGTTTGACTCCTTATTTCTTGTATCTTTCACAGCCTGTTAATCAAGGAAGTCACTATCAGAAAGAAATGAACCCTCTTTCTCAGTCCAACCCAAGGTAAGTTGCTGTTTTACAGCTCAGGCAAAACCGATGTGTTGAGAATACGGGAAGAACCAGTCAGTGTAACTTTTTTTTTGTGTGCTCTTAAATCTTACTGCCAGTTTCTCCATCTTAAAAAGAAATGTGTATTTCCAGCCTTGACCACGCTTACACTCACGCATAAGTAGAAACCTGAGGAATGGAAATGATTGCTGATATGTGGCTCAGCAGTTGAGTGTATTTGGACCAGTGCATTCATTTTTAGCAACCACAAACAACAGCAGTGTCCACAGACTGGAAACAAATAAATTGGAAGGCATTTATCATCGCAGGTCCTGGGATTCAGAAGTGGCTGTGTTGAACCTAGAACAGTGCTGTACTATCTTTTTGTATTCCTATGTCTTGAAAGTAGTTTCAAGAATTCAGTAATGCTCCCCTTAGAAAAGAGGCAAAAATTGAAAAACATTGAATTTTTTCCCCCCATCTTATCTGAACTGAAGCTGATTTCTTAACTAAAGAGATTGTTTTCATAAGAAGCACAGGCTAAGGTGGAATATCTACCTCTGCGGGACACTCTCATAACTCAGGCTTTCTCCCGTAGGGCAAGGGCATTGTGTCCCCTTTTCTAGATTACCTAAGAGGCAGACCTTCAAATAATCTCTTGACAAAACAATTGCTATGGCTATTAGAAAACTCTTTTTAAAAAGCTAGCTCAAGGAAAACCTGGCTTAGGAACCAAAAGCACTTTGTACAAAGACTTCAGAATTAAGAAAATTCTTATCCTTTGTTTATCTTTGCTGCAAGAATTTTTTCCAAATTCGTGTTAAATTGTTCTACGATTTTTTTAATTTAATCTGATGAGAACTGGGGAGGATAAGCTTACAGTGCATTGCTGAAGACAGCAGCATGTTCAGTGGGCTTTGGTACTGGCTGGACCTCAGTTTTTGCTGTGTCATAGTAGAAAGCTTGTTGGCAGCTGCCTAAAACTAAAATTAGTTCTTTCCAAGCATGATTCTCACAGCATCTGTTTAGCAATATTATTAAGAAGATAAGAGTGGGCTTATGAGAATTCCGGCAACTGAACTAATTTCTGTATCCCTGGGTAGATGAAAGTAAATACACCTTGATTTTTTTTTAAGAGCCTTCCTGTGATTGACCCAACTTTCCATACGTAATTAAATCAAAGTTTTTGTAGTAGCAATTTCTGTAGTAGCAATTCAGATATATTCTGTCTGTTTTCCATACTCTGTATACATTAGGCAACAAAGACTGGGAAGTTTATAAAAGTTCTACTTTTCATTTTATTTCTTTTCATTTTATTTCCCCTTGAGGGTCCACTATCTTGTCTCCTGTTCCACGGTGCATTTTTCTTTCCCTGAAGTCTCAAAACCCTTTTTTGTTCTGTCAGGTTCTTAAATCTTTCTAAATTTCCCTAGTGCAGAATAGCTTCTAAATCTGCTTATGGACATTCTTACTCATTCTTTTTGATGGTCTTCCTCTTACAGCTCTTGGTACAAAAAACCTCCTTTGTTTGATTAGATAAACTTCCTTCTTCTCTCATTACCTGAAATGTGGCTACTCATTGCTCCAATCTTCTAGCTTTTTCTTCAGGCAAATGTATAAAATGCTAGCATTTTCTTTTAATTGAGCACAATGTTAGCAACAATAGGGAAGTGATTAATTTCTTCTAGTTTTGTAGTAAGAATCCAAACATACCAGAACCATTACAGATCACAACTGAAAAGTTCTTTCTCTCCAGTGGTCACTTTTGCATTTTAAGCACTAGTAGAACTCTTTTATCTCTGACAGTTTTTCTTTCTTTCTTTCTTTCTTTCTTTCTTTCTTTCTTTCTTTCTTTCTTTCTTTCTTTCTTTATTTAACGCCTCTTTTCTATTTCTTTCACATTTTTCACTTATTAATATATTCTATTTTTATTTGTCTAGTATACTTTTTCTATATTTCCCTTCCCCCTCTTCCATTTCAAGTGTGTCATCTGGGTTTCTCTTTCATTCTTATTTCTCCTCTATTCATTCATATTTTTTTTCCAACCATTCATATGGCGCCCGAAAGGTTTTGACAGTTTCTTTCTTAAATTCTAGGATTAGCTAACTAGAAGGTATTGATGTCAAGGAAAAGGACTCTCTCTTTAACTCAACTACCAAACTCCAATAAGAAATTCTTGCTTCATCCTCCCCACCATCACCTCCCCAATTTTTCTACAAATTCAGAAATCTAGATGTGCAGCACTTTACTGACCTTTGGTGTTTGGAAGAATGACAAGAAAAGGGAAGAACTTGATAATTTAGCCACAAGTTATCTGATTCCATGCAGATGATCTGTAGAATCATAGATTTGTTGAGGGGAAGGAAAGTAGGACAAATGGCTCACTAGCCACTCTTCCCTACAAACCAACCCATTCCACCTCCAGTGGTACTAGAGAATCTGATGCAGGACACATAACTTTTTTGATTCATGTCCTCTGGAACAGGGGTCTCCAACCTTGGCAACTTTAAGACGTGTGGACTTCAATTCCCAGAATTCCTCAGCCAGCAAAGCTTAAAGTTGCTAAGGTTGGAGACCCCTGCTCTGGAAGACCACTAGACCCCTGAAAATACACACCAGTGTATTGTCTATGCAGATTCTCAGTCATGAAGGTCATGGTTGTCCCAAAGGTGCTTTTTTTTTCAAGAGGGAACTGGGCTTTCTGGTTTTTCTTTGAAGACAGAAGCTGAAGAAGCTTCTTGGATGAGAAACGAAACATCTTCAAAGTAAAACCAGAAAGTCCAGTGTATTATGCTATAGGGCAGCGGTTCTCAACCTGTCGGTCGCGATCCCTTTGGGGGTCGAACGACCCTTTCACAGGGGTCGCCTAAGCGCGTGCTAGCCCGCCATCTTGGTGCCACGCCCCCTTTCTCACCTCATCGCGCGCGGGGAGGGGGCGGGGAGGGGATCGCGGCATTAGGAAGGTTGAGAACCACTGCTATAGGGTCATGGTGACCTAGCGGTTAAGACACTGGGCTTGTCGACCAAAAGATTGGCAGTTCGAGATTCAAGTACCACATGATGGGATTGTTGTGGTCCGCCAGCGGCCTGCGGAGCTGGCAGCAGAGTCGGACAGCGAGGAGGCTGGGGAGGAACATGGGCCAGTCCTGGAGTCTGGAGAAGGCTCGGTGTCAGAGGCAGAGATCCAGCCCGGGCCATCTGGGAGGTCTGTGCTGACTCCAGAGCCTCCAGAGGCTGACATGAGTGAGGCAGAGGAACGGGGGAGCCTGTTCCCAATGCGCGCATGTGCAGAGCTGCCAGAAGGCAAGAACAGTTACGGAGGAAAAGGGCTACTCGGGAGTAAGGCTTGGAGATTATTGGCCCCTCCCATAGGATATAAAAGTGGAGCAAATGGATGTGCTCGTTGCAGGAAGCAACTTGGTTCAATTCTGGTCGGTGTAACTCAGCAGCTTCATTCTGACTCCGTGCTCTGTTTGGCCTTGCAAAGTTACTTGCCAATTAGGTCTTTGGCAGCGTGTCAAGAGAGATAAAGGTTGGTGCTTATCAGCCTTCTTCCGAAAGACTGTGGCAGACTTCTGTCAGACTAATTAACATTGTTTGGGACTTATTATGGCTGAGAATGAACATAATTTACAGCCGTTGAAATAAAAAGAGGTTTTTTGGGATTAGGTTTGTGTTTTATGATTTATCAGGAAGCCTAGGTCAGAACAGGGATGAGCTCCCGTTCTTTCCCCAGCTCCTGCCAATCTAGCAGTTCAAGAGCATGCAAATGCAAGTAGATAAATAGGTACCACTTCAGTGGGAAGATAGCAATAGCAATAGCACTTAGACTTATATACCGCTTCATAGTGCTTTACAGCCCTCTCTAGGCAGTTTACAGAGTCAGCATATTGCCCCCAACAATCTGGGTCCTCATTTTACCGACCTCAGAAGGATGGAAGGCTGAGTCAACCTTGAGCCTGGTGAGATTCGATCTGCCAAACTGCTGGCAGCCGGTGATCAGCAGAAGTAGCCTGCAGTACTGCACTCTAACCACTGCGCCACCGCGGCTCAGTGTTCCATGCACCTTTGGCATTATAGCCATGCCAGCCACATGATAATGGAAACTTCTTTGGACAACACTGATTCCCTTGGCTAGGAAACGGAGATGAGCACCGCCTCCAAATGTCGGACATGACTGGACAGGGGAAATCTACCTTTTTATATATATTATGCTATGCATGTATCTAAACCATACGAGGGCAGCCTAACCACAAGGGGTGGTTATCTAAAGAGCTACTCATACTCTCACACTTATCTTGCCTTCCAGGAAGCAGGGAAGAGAAGGAAATGAGAAGAAAGTAGGTCTTTTGCCAACAAGTATCTTACTTGTTTCTCTCCAACCCCACCTTGCCCTGCAAACCCTGCATGAGAAGAGAAAGTTGAGGGTGTTTTTTAGCTCTCCCAATGCAAGAAAGCTGCAGTTCCTGATAGATAGGGCAGGGCTGGTGGGGGGGGGCGTGTAGTAGCATCAAAGAGCCCCTTGCCCTACTTCTCTTTGTGCCCACCCATCCTATGGTTCAGGTGCTTCACTGCTTCTTCCATGCAAAATTAGAAAGCTTTAAGAGATATGAGCAGCTTTATAGTTACCTGCTTTATTGGACAAAATACACAACCGTCCCCTCCAAAATGGGTTGTACATTTTTATTGGTACAGTACTTAATCCATGCAGATTCTACCCAGACAAGCAGGGTTGCATTGCCTATTTGATCACACAGATGTGCCCACAAATGAACACATGTAGATGTCAGGCTCCAAGTAATGCACCCATCACAAAAGGAACTCCGAGGCATTGCTTTTCCTCAAAGAACACATTTATTTAAATACACCATCTTGGCGCTACTGGTGAAAAGCCAGTACTAAAGTTCCCGGGCTTTTCTCTCCAATATAAGTCTCAAGTTTCCAAAACAACTGTCACATTGTCCAACCAAGGTGGGAGCTGGTTGCTCAGCAACATCTCTCCTCCTCCTCCTCCTCCTCCTCCTCCTCCTCCTCCTCCTCCTCCTCCGGTCAGCCAGACGTTGGAATGTGGTTGACTCATCGGCTAGGAATGATGTTTTGACTGAAGGCTCCATCCCCCTCCAGCTCCAAACTGTGTCAAACTGAATTCATGCCAGAATGCCCAAGGATACAAACAATCCCACACCCCAATCAAATTCAGGCTTGACAGTAGATGAGCTAGCCGAGATCTACATTTTGACAACTGATGTAACCATTTTTTTCTCCATAGGGAGAGCAATTGTTAGTTGATTTTCCTACCAGCAGGGAATCCATCAATCACTTTCCTTAAGTTGTCCCGCTTGATATGTGGGTGGACAGCACCAGTTGTTACCTTATTACTGAAACACAATATGACTTACCAATGCAGGCAGTGCAAAGCATATCAGCACATATTTCTGCCACATCAGATGGACTGGAGGAAAGCACATTGACACTGCTATGGGGAAAAGCCCCAAAACGCATCTATAGTCACAGCAAGCGTTCCTTATTGTCCAGAAGTACATAAAGCAAACAAAAGAATCTTATCCTTGTCTACTCAGTGTTGATCCATTTATTCTCACACTTGCTTTGTTTTATTATATACCTTTCTTAACGCATACAGTAACCAACCTTCAACTTCATACTCATAAAAATATTCCATAATTCAAGCCAATTAATTAATTGTGTGCATTATCTAGAATGATAAGCATTCTTATATTGTTGGGAAACACTCAGCCAGGCAAGGAAGAGGAATAACAGAATAACAGCGTTGGAAAGGACCTTGAACAGGGGTGGGTTCTAACTTACCTCGCTGCCAGTTCGCTTCCTCCTGCACCGCGTGGCTGCGCACGCATTGCGCACCGCGTGGCCGCACCGTGTGGGCGCAGTGACGAAAAATCGCAAAAAAATTCCAAAAAAAAAAGCCAAGAACAAGATGGTGGCGCATGCGCAGTGCCGGGGACTCGGCTTCTGCACATGCGCAGAAGAAAAAAAAATAGCAAAATAATCCCCCCCAAAAATCCAAAAAAATAATAATCCCAAAAAAAGATGGCAGCGTCCACGGACCAGCACCAACAGAACCGGCTCCATGACGTCACCAGCAGTTTGCTACCGGTTCTATAGAACCGGTGCGAACCAGGAGGAACCCACCTCTGACCTTGAAGGTCCTCTAATTCAACCTTGCGCAGCCACAAGAGGTCCTGGACTGGCCCCCACCCCAAGCTCCAGAGAGCCTTATTAGTCTGCTGCCAAGAGAAGGCAGGCAGTCTGGGGAAATTCCTGTAAAATAGGCAGAATATAATAAAGTACTTAGCTTGAACACTATATGAACCTGCATGGATCTGGTTCCTTCCACTTGACATACATCCATTTACATTCATTCTCATGGGTAACAATTTCTAATACTTTTTCATATAAGACTCTCCCAGCAGTCATCCTACTTTCACTTCTTTTCTTCCATGCCATATTTTCCCTTTTTTTCTATGCCTGTTTTCTCCTATAACCCATGGCCATTTTGCCCAAAATCCATTCTCCCAAAATCCATCCCCAAAAATTAACTCTTCTCCTATTGATAACCTCTTATCACTTATATATCCTTCAGAAGCTGTTATGGACAAGGGATTGGCCCTCACTAGCAAGAAGCAATTGACCAAATATTTACTTAGTAGTTACACATAATCTTCAATTTAATTAATAGATTCTTATTTGTTTAAGAAAAATTATTAAAAATTAAAATTCATCTTAATGAAAATACAAACACCAAGATCCACACACTTTAAAGTCTTAATTTCATTTTGAGATGCACAATCTATAAAATACGTCACTTGCTATTTCCTCAATGAATTCAGCAACCTGCCAAAAAGGTGTTACTAAGCTATAAATATAGAAAGACGTATTTATGAGATCAACCTACATCATTATTTTAAAAAAACTGGTAGATGTAGTAAGGTGCAATATATAGCCTAAGAAAGATTGGCCCATCTTGTTGATCTTTTAAAAAGATCAACAAATTGTTGGAGAGTGGATAACATGAAGAAATTCTAACAAAAAGCAAAAACAAAACAAAAGTAAAGTAAAGAAGAAAACATGAATCATTTCTCTAGTCTATGATTTGGAAGTATTCTTTAACATGTAAACTTACCAAATTGCTTCTTTTAAGAAGCAAACCAAAATTTGATTGCTTAATAAATACTATACCTCCTACAAAAATAAACCTAATTCAGAAAAATCAAGTAAGATAGCATCTGGGAATTCAGTATAATTTATATGAATTAGCAGGAGACATTGAAACATCTCAATCATTATGAAGTATGCCTATTTAGAAAAAGAAGCATAAGAATAGGGTTTCCAACTTTGGAAGAGACAGTGGAGATTTTTAAATAATATGTAACATTAGCATTGCATTCAGAAACTACAGAATTTAATAGCAGCCATTTATTTCTAATGATATCCAAAGCAAAGTTACAAACATGGGCTGAACAGTGCCTTTCTTTAAAGAAAAAGCCTAACAAAATGTATTATAAATCAGCAGTCCCCAACCTTTTGGGCACCAGGGACCGGTTTTATGAAAGACAATTTTTCCATGGACCGGAGGGGGGGGGATGGGGAGGAGGAGCGTGCAACCTGGATCCTTTGCACGTGCAGTTTACAGTAGGTTTCGTGGTCCCATGACAATCTAATGCTTGATGAAATGAGGTGGAGCTGAGGCGGTGACGCTAGCACTGGGGAGCAGCTGCAAATACAAATGAAGCTTCACTCGCTCGCTCACCTGCCACTCACCTCCAGCTGTGAAGCCCAGTTCCTAATTGACCACGTACCAGGACTGGTCCATGGTCCAGGGGTTGGGGATCCCTGCTATAACTGAATTGATCAGATATACAAATAACACCTGGAAGAGTAATCAGGTGCAGTTTAAAGCTTGGGAAAGATGCAGTGCCCCCGCCCCCCCCCCATTTCCTTTCGTAAATGGAATGTTCTTTAGAGGAAACAATAGAATTTAACCAATAGATAAATAATTGTCACGGATCATACACCTAATCATAAAGTCAGTACAATATTGAAGGTAGAAGAGACATAAACTTTGATTTAAATTGCCCAACCATGAAGTTAACTTGGGCCTTTCCTCTAATTTTGCAGAATTTACCCTACTTCATTGCTGTGCAGATGTAGTCCCCATATATGTTTCCATTAATTCTAATCCTGCAATATCGAAATACATTTCCAAGTTGATGTCTTCTTCTCATCCATGGTAACTTTTCTTGATACCACATGATCATCCTGCCATCTTATTTCCTTAACCCAATTGCACAATCTCTCCCTTTTCCATGTGAGGTATGACAACTTTTATGCTATTTCATTTAAACCCCCTTTCCATACCTGGTGCCTTCCAGGTGCAGTTCCATCATCCACAGAAAGCACTGGAAGGACAGAAGTGGTAATTTAACTTATCTAGAGAATGCCAAGTTAAGGAAGACTCCTCTATAGTTGTGATTGATTGCTTTCTTAATGTATTTACTGAATTAATAACCTGCCTTTCTGCAGAAGGATGGCACTCAAGGCAACTAACAATAAGAGTCAGGCTTGGCAATTAAACGTAAGTCTCCAGACAATTAACCCTTAGCTTGGCTCCCAGCTTGATTTCAGAGCCGAGGTGGCACAGTGGTTAGAGTGCAGCACTGCAGGCTACTTCAGCTGACTGCTAGCTGCAGTTCGGCGGTTCAAATCTCACCGGCTCAAGGTTGACTCAGCCTTCCATCCTTCCGAGGTGGGTAAAATGAGGACCCAGATTGTTGGGGGCAATATGCTAACTCTGTAAACCGCTTAGAGAGGGCTGTAAAGCACTATGAAGCGGTATATAAGTCTAAGTGCTATTGCTATTGCTATTGATTTGACAGCAGATACCTGGATTAGGTTAGAAACTTTATTGCAGACAAGAATAATACCACAGATACATAAGTCAATTGCCTATTGCAAAGGAAACTACATACACATATGTACTCTCCTTCTCATTGTCTCTCTTTCTCCCACCTTCCAAATAAGTAGATATGAAATGGATACCAAAAAGATTGGTGGATCACTTGACGCATTGATCAAACGAAATAGGTTAACATAATGGCAGTCTCTAGGAACTACTGGTTAGCAACTTTGCAAGCCGTAGCTTTTATGCTATCCCATTCTCTTTCTTAAGAAGGCTCTGTGCAGCTTGGAATTCGTGAAGAAACTAGGAGGCTTTTGATTGGGAAAATGCTGGAAAGGCTGAAATACAATTGGCTGGAAAGTAATAGGCTCAAGTGACACTATATATTAGTTGAGCTCTAGTAACATCTTAGTGGAAATAGGAAATGAGTCATTATAAGTGAGCTTGGGCAGAGGTAAAAGTCAGACCAATTGCATTGCTTTCAGTTTACAAAGCAGCATGGGTGTTTCTTTAACACGAGATCTATCCTCTCCATTTTGCAATCCAACAGAGGACATGCTGAACATTATGTGCAGTAGAACATAGGGCTTTTAAAAAATGTATCATAAATTGTAGGCTTTGTCAGATTATTCAGTAAATTGTGGCTGTGGATTATGTATTGAACGGAAAGCCAAGATATCTCAGGATGCATGGGAAGCCATGGCAGGAAATGAAATGGGTATTTATTTATTTACTTAACAAAACAAAATGGGAAAATAAATAATAGCTGAAATGAAAAAAGAAGGAAAGGAAGAATGGAAAAACAAAACAAGAGAGAGAAAGAGATTCTCATCCATGAAATAGAACATCTGAAAAAAATAAATCAATTGCTACTAAAATGGCCTCCAGGCTCTTGACATGTACTAAGTCATTGAAAAAATTCAAGGAAACTGCTTCCCAAGGCTCCTGTAGGGAAGAGAGGAGACACAACAATTCAGACAGTTTGCTGGTCGGAGGACTAGAATCACAACAAGTGGGCTGTGAAGAAACATAGGTCCTGACATCTCTTTAAATCACATAGAAGAGGATGCTTCATTTTAAACACAAATGAAATGCCCAGCTGGCTGACTACATCACAGGCTGCAACTTATATTTCCTCAAGGAAGGTACAGCATACAACTGGATAGTGTGATGCAATTCTCCTTCTTCTCCAAAAAGAAGGGAGAGAGAAAACAAAGAATCTCCCTCTAGATCAGGGGTCACCAACCTTTCAGACCTCAGGGATCACTAAATTCATAATTTTAAATCCCGTGGACCACTAATACGAATCCAGTGCGCCGCTTGCTGAAGCGCCTGGACTCCCAGTGATGGGATGGGGTCCTTCAGGCACTCTCTCTCCCCCCCCCGCCTCTCTTTCTCTCTCTCTCCCTCTCTCTTTCTCTCTCTCTTTCTCTCTCTCCCTCCTCTCTCTCATCTTTCTCTTTCATCTCTCATCTCTCTTTCTCTCATCTCTCTCTCATCTTCCTCCCCCCTCTCTTTCTCTCTCTCATCCCTCTCTCCCCTCTCTCTTTCTCTCTCTCTCATCTCTCTCCCCCCTTTCTCTCTCTCCCCCTCTCCCTTTTCTCTCTCTCTCTCTCATCTCTCTCTCTCATCTTTCCCTCCTCTCTTTCTCTCTCTCCCCTCTCTCTTTCTCTTTCTCTCTCTCATTTCTCTCTCCCCCCCCCTCTCTCTCTGTCTGTCTCTCTCTCTCAACTTTCTCTCTCTCTCTCTCTCTCTCTCTCTCTCTCTCTCCCCTCTCTCTTTCTCTCTGTCTCTCTCTCTCTCTCTCTCTCTCTCTCTCATTCTGATTCTCCAGCACTCTCTGGGTCTCGTGGGCATTTCTTCAGCCTTTGTTGGTGCTGGACGCATGACCTGCTCTCCGCCCCAAGACACTCGCCCGACCTGGCTGTAGCCGATGCTCCCCGTCATAATGGGCTCCAGGAGGAGAAGGGGACGCCGTCTCCCCCATTGTGAAGCGTGCTAAATTTAACTGTGCTGCAAGAGCAGCGGGCAGGCCATGGAGGCACCAACAGCAGTGGCGGAGAGAAATGGCCGGGCCAGGCCAGTGTCTTGGGGCTGAGAGGAAGTCGTGTGTCTCCCCGAGAGACCGAGCTGCGTGGAGCACCAACAAGGGCCGGAAGAAACGCCCGCAAGACCCAGCAACAGATGAAGCTTTGCTCCCGGTCTGGAATATGGAGCAAATCTCCATCCCCCGCCCTTCTCAGGCCAGGCGAGGAGTGACTGGGAGGGCGAGGGGCGGGGACAGCCAGTGGTGGGTTCAGCCGACAGGAAGCCACAGCAGGGGGAAGAAAGAGCCACGGGTTGCTGACACCCGTTGTTTCGGCCCACCTGCTCCGCCACACACACACCCCTTGCACCATTACCTCGTTCCGGCCAGTGAGGGCTGTGTTACTCCTTGCACGTTGCACCTCCTGCAAAGTTGCAAGTTGCACGTAGCTCCCTCTACGGCGGAGATTTCCAGCCCCACCACGAGCTGCCTGGTCGGTCCCATATTCCAGAGCTCTAGTCGCAGGACTGGCCATTGGTCATCCCGGAGCAGCTCGGGTGCGCTCCGGACCACCAAAATTTTCTCGTGGACCACCAGTGGTCCGCGGACCACCGGTTGGTGACCTCTGCTCTAGATCATATGTCTGAACACAAATTATTATTCTAAGATACATTGGATTCTACTAGGCTACAGCAGTAAATTGTAGGTCTCCAGACACTGAACCCTGAATTCAGCTCTGAGCTGAATTTGGTAGCAGATCCCTAGACATTGCTTGGCAAGATTAGAAGTGTAGTCTAGAATGAATGCAAAACACAGTGGACAATTGTCCATTGCAGAACAAAGGAGTCACAGACATATGGGTCCAGTTTCCAGAATTTAAACTCTAGACTTCTTTTCCTTTATCCTTCCAAATTAACAGATACCTGGCGGGTTCGATGGTCTTGGAGGAGAGCTAAGATAAGTTTTGCGTAACATCTCTCTCAAGCTAAAACTAATCATTCCCACCTCACCAGCCTCAACACTTGCAATAAAAATGAAATAGTAAACATATTAATAAAAATCTGAATTAAAAACTTAATTAAAATACCATTAAAAGCACATTGATAAAACAGATAGCACCCAATTGTATTCCAAAGCAGCAGCTAAAAATCTGACATTCTAAAATCCTGTCAGAATAATAAAGTATGCTTGCTTCCAGAAGGATAATAATACGAACTTACCAATTTGTAATACTAAAAAAGGCAAGATTTAGTGGAAGCCGTATGGACAATAAAATGAGCCAGAGGTGCTCCAGATTATAAACTATACAGTACACTCTGTCTCTTCATGGCTTTAGAAAGACAAGTGGAATGAAATAGAGACAGTTACTATGGAAGTTCTCTGTCTAACTAAATTTAAGCAAGATGGATACATGCTAGATTTCTAATCTTGTAGAAGACGGTTACTCAGTATAATACTCTTTCTAGTAGTCTTCTGGATTTCTCTTCCAGGAGGAATGTGAATTTGATCCTACCTCAACCTATTTCCTTTTCTCTGATCCTTCTCTTTCTCAACTTTGCCCATTTTGGAGAGTTTCAAACAGGAGATTAAGTTAGGAGCAAAATGTTTGGAATAAAACTTTCTGGAATAGCAGTACATTACTTTTTATGACCAAAAGTCAGCGGTTTTCATTTCTGTGTCTCTAAGGCTGACAATGTCCAACATGAGTTAATTTTAAAGAAATAATTCTGACCACCAATGTAGCTTGCTAAAAGAAGCCATGTTAATGTCGCATATCATTATATAAAAGAGCCTACCGGTGGGGGGTGGGGCGGAGGGGGGGATTAAAAAGGCAAATTATTTTTCTTCTTCTTCCATGCTCTAATTCAGTGGTTCCCAAAGTGGGCGGTACTGCCCCCTGGGGGGCGGTGGGATGACTTAGGGGGGCGCTAAGAGGCAAGGGTGGTGGCAGGGGGGCACGAAGAGGGGCAATAGGGGTGGCAGGTGGTGCGCCATAC
>QLTV01001207.1:471775-485869 GCA_003457575.1 Thermophis baileyi | reverse complement strand
AGAAAGAAAAAAAGAAAAAAAGAAAAGACAAGAGAAGAAACAAAAAAAGAAAAAAAAGAAAGAAAGAAAGAAAGAAAGAAAGAAAGAAAGAAAGAAAGAAAGAAAGAAAGACATGACCACCATTGAGCACAAAATTTTGGTTGCTAAGCAAGAGCATTGTTAAGTGAGTTTCACCACATTTTACAAGTTGGCCACGCCCACCGGTCACCTGGCCACCAAGCCACGCCCACCTGAAGGGGGTGGGGGTGGGGGGCACTGAGGATGAGTTTGTAGCACCAAGGGGGCGGTGGACTGAAAAAGTTTGGGAACCACTGCTCTAATTCAATGTTTCTCAACCTCGGCAACTTTTAAGATGCATGGATTTCAACTTCCAGAATTCCCCAGAAGCATGGTAGCTGGGGAATTCTGGGAGTTGAAGTCCACGCACCTCAAAGTTGCTAAGGTTGAGAGACGCTGCTCTAATTGTTCTCAGAGAAATTGTAACCTTGCTTAATCAGAATCACTGTGGCATAAGGCCTTGTACAGTATGTCACAGAAGTGAGTACACCCCCTCACATTTTGTAAATATTTAAGTATATCTTTTCATGTGACAACACAGAAAAAATGACACTTGGCTACAATGTAAAGTAGTGAGTATACAGCTTGTATAACAGTGTAAATGTGCTGTCCCCTCAAAAGAACGCAACACACAGCCATTAATGTCTAAACTGCTGGCAACAAAAGTGAGTACACCCCTAAGTGATAATGTCCAAATGGGGCCAGAAGTGTCAATATTTTGTGTGGCCACCATTATTTTCCAGCACTGCCTTAACCCTCTTTGGCATAGAGCTCACCAGAGCTTCACAGGTTGCCACTGGAGTCCTCTTCCACTCCTCCATGACGACATCACAGAGCTGGTGGATGTTAGAGACCTTGCGCACCTCCACCTTCCGTTTCAGGATGCCCCACAGATGCTCAATAGGGTTTAGGTCTGGAGACATGCTTGGCCAGTCCATCACCTTTACCCTCAGCTTCTTTAGCAAGGCAGTGGTCATTTTGGAGGTGTGTTTGGGGTCGTTATCATGTTGGAATACTGCCCTGCGGCCCAGTCTCCGAAGGGAGGGGATCATGCTCTGCTTCAGTATGTCACAGTACATGTTGGCATTCTATAAGTACAGTTAAATACAATGAACATAAATAAGATCACAAGAGGGAAGATACTGTATTACATGTAAGGCAAACAGAGGATTTTATTAGGGGGATCCCCAGGTAACCAAGTTTGAAGGGCTCTCTAAAAAGTCACAAGGGTTGGAGCCAACCTTCTTTCGGATGGGCTGATGTTCCAGAGGGCAGATGCCCCAGCAAAAAAGACTCCTCTCCAAGGTCCCATCAAATGGAACTGCCTTTCAAACCGCACCTGCTGTATGTCCCTTTTGCCAGATCTGATGGGATGGGTAGATGGGTAGATGTAATCGGGAAGATTTTGTCACTCTGTCAAAGGAAAAACACTATTCTATTTTAGCAATCTTCTGTTGTGTAAATAATATTTTATTTACATGAATAAGACCAAATACCAGTTTTATTTATTTATTCATTCACTCATCACAATTTTACACTGCCCATCTCAGCTACGTGACTCTGGGCAGTTTACAATAAGTTTTAAAATGTATTTGTTAAATGTATATCCTGCTTTTGTTCAACAGTTCAAATTGTTGCATTCTTTTTATTTAGGAAGTTAGTAAATGTTACCTGACCCAGCTATTATGGGAAAGTGCACAATCTGTTTAAATAAGACTAATACACCCTGAATTTCAGCTGAATACAAGTCAAACAAGGGCAAAAACCTATCATAAAAATATGAAACAGGAACAAAAGCTTCCTGATATGCATTTATGAATCATTGACAAGCATCCATTTTATATTTATGACAAAGAGTCTGTGCCATTTGTTTTTCAATATGATAACCTGTTATAGTTGCAACACTTCCCGTTATAAATGCATAAATGGCCTCAAAACAAGGTAAGAATCTATTTGCTAGAATCATTTTAATTAGGAGGGAGGGGATTTATATATCATGCCAACTTCCATTTGTGCTAGTGTAATTCAATATTGAATTAGAGTAGAAGTTTACAAGAGACCTCAACAGCAAACATTACATAACTGAACATTTTCACTGTTTTCCTTGTAGCTGAATTTATTGCCTACATAGGTGTGGGGCAAAAACAGATGGTTAGAGGCAAGTAAACATAGCCATGAGTAGTTGACCCTGTTACTGTTAATAGGGATGTCCAGCTGTCCCTTGGATTTGTCAGGCAAGTTGTTTGCAGTTGCTTTTTTATAGCTGCACATTAAAAAGCAGCACAAGAAAGCTTGCTACCGCACAGACTTCTTCAGATCTTTACTGCTCAGTTTATTTATGGTACTGCATTAGAACATATCCATCTCATTCCTGAATTATTAAATGAACTCTTGAATATGGGCTGAGGATAATTTATTTTTGGATCAGTTGTTTGATGGAGTCATCTCTTGACAACATGAGAGGTGAGATTACTATACTTGAGAATTTGAGTTCATCCTGCTTTTGCAATCGCAAAACCCTACACAACCCTACACAAGGGGTGTCAAACTCGATTTCATTGAGGGACACATCAGGGTTGTGTTTGACCTTGGGGGGACCGGGGGGCCTGACCAGGGTGGGCATGGCCAGCTCAACATCACTCATGTCAAGGGTGCCTGTGGTGGCCCGAGTACTCTGCCAGTGAAAACGGGCTCCCAAGCTCTGTTTTTGGGGGCCAGATCTAAGTACCCTGCGGGCCGGATCCGGAAATAGCCAAGGACCACCCCCGCGGGCCAGATCTAAGTACCCTGCGGGCCAGATCCGGCTCCCGGGCCTTGAGTTTGACACCGCTGACCTAGAGCAACACAAAACTATTTATTCAGAGTCTTAAATGATAATAGCATAATTTTTTTTAGAAATAGAAGCCACATATTTTAAGGCAGAAGCTATCATAGGCTTCCTCATAGGCAGAAGCTATCATAGGCATCCTCATAGGCTTCAGGGCCTCTAAGACTAAACCATACTAAGGAGTCAGTCGATCAGTCCTTTATTATAGTTAACAGCCAGTATTCCATGTGCTGAGTAGATCATCAGTTTTCAAGATAGAGGAATAGCAATAGCACTTAGACTTATATACCGCTTTACAGTGCTTTACAGCACTCTCTAAGCGGTTCACAGAGTCAGCATATTGCCCCCAACAATCTGGGTCCTCATTTTACCCACCTCGGAAGGATGGAAGGCTGAGTCAACCTTGAGCCGGTGAGATTTGAACCGCTGAACTGCTGAACAGTCAGCTGAAGTAGCCTGCAGTACTGCACTCTAACCACTGCGCCACCTCAGCTCTTGGAAGCATGTAGACCACTTGCAAATTATAATGGTATATGGGAATGACAGTGGGAGACAGGAGGAAGAGCCATAGACTAGTCAACTGTCATGCATAAGGTAACAGAGGTGATTAGGGGACTGGAGGCTAAAACATAAGAAGAATGGTTGCAGGAATTGGGTATGTCTAGTCTAGTGAAAAGAAGGACTAGGGGTGACAAGATAGCAGGATTTCAATATCTAAGGGGCTGTGACAAAGAAGAGATCAACCTATTTGCCAAGCACCTGAAGGCAGGACAAGAAGCAATGGATGGAAACTAATCAAGGAGAGAACCAACCTACAACTAAAGAGAAATTTCCTGACAGTTAGAACAATTAATCATTTGGAACAGCTTGCCTCCAGAAGTTGTGAATGCTCCAACACTGGAAGTTTTCAAGAAGAGATTGGATAACCATTTCTCTGAAATGGTATAGGATATCCCGCTTGAGCAGCAGGTTAGACTAGAAGACCTCCAAGGTCCCTTCCAAGTCTGTTATTCCGTCCTTCTCCCAGCCCGTATTTGAAAAAGAGACATACAGTAGGAAGCATCTCAGAAAGGATCCTCCCTAATTTGCTAGAAAGTAAAATTAAAGAAGTGCTTTCAAACAACTAAGTTTCAAACAATTAAGATTCTGTTGCTGTAATCTTACAATAGTGTTAGTACTTATAGATTATGCTTCTTGCCTGGACTTAAGGGCTGATAGGAAGAGAACTTGAGTTTATGCTGCAAGGGAGGAACTGTTCTGCAACCTAAATAATAATATTCACTAATAGATTCTTAAATATTCTCTGCATATTGTAAAGAGATTAGCTCCTTCTTTAGGTAATTTGGGTCCATACCATGAAGGACTATATAAAAGTAATATCCAGCTGCAGGTAGTCCTGGGATTATGATAGCAATCAGGACTGTCAAGATTATCATTACTAAGTGATGTGGTCATAAAGTGTGATGTCATGAGACCACATCACTTTGCAATGGCTATCCCAACAGTCCCAGTTGTCATCATAACCCCAGGATTACTTTGGTCATTAAGCAGGAAGGGGTGGGAGTCTCAGTCACGGAGACTCCATAGCACTTGCTATGGAGTGCAGGCAGGTAGAGAGATCTCGTATTTCGTAGCAATGATCCTTAGGAGGAAAAGCAGCAAGAGCAACTTGCAACTTTCCCTGCCAGCTTCTTCATTGACTTGGCATAACCCAAGGACTACCTGTTTTGGAATGTGCATATACTGTATGTGCAGTAGAGGTACCCCATCTTTCGGAGGGTGGCTCTACATTGCAAATACACGCCATCACGTATTGTAGAGAAGTAGAGAGAGGACCTTAATGAAGGAATGCAAGACATCTCAGAAGAAGAAGGCATGAGAAAGAAATGCAAAGTTTGGGTGGCATAAGAGGATTAGGGCAGAGGAGAAATTATGGCAGACTTTCAAGGTTCTGTTCTTATACCTTATTCCAGGAGAGGCTGTGTTCTGTTCTGTTCTGGACCTGGCTTGCTTCCAAGGACTGGCACATGTTAATCTGCATGTTCATCAACCTAAGGGTGGGGGGGGGGTTAACTCCAAAATAGCTCAAATAAGTACTTTTTAAATAAATGAATAAAGCATGTTCAAAGCATGTTCAAGAAAGACTTATTTTTTATGATTAATTAGAAGAACAAGATCACACAACTTCACTGATCATACCCAGTTGACAGCACAACGTTAAGAAGTATAGCACTATCTTGCCAGTGCGAAACTAAGTGAGCAACATTCATGACGGTACTTTGATTTTATTTGGATTTATTGACTACTTCACAGAATTCAGTAAATTTCCAAGGGACTTACATGCTACTTAATCAAAATTAGTTCTGTTACACATTATTCATTATTCATCAGCCTCGCTCTTGCATCAAAAGAAAATAAAAGGATAAAGGGGATAGTAAATGAGAATTGTCTCTAATAATTAGAAGTCACTCTCTCAATAACTTTGAAGTAGAAGGTTTCTACATCTGCAATCTTAAATTATTGTAATGATTGAGAGATCCCTCCTCCCAACTTTAGGAATTACAGTGCTTCTAAATGTAATTAATTTAGAATAAAAATGCAGAAGGTAGGATTTTTTTTAGGTTAGCAGAAGTTTCTTTCTAGAAACTAGAAAGGAATAAACCCTCTCCTTCACTATACCATTTAGATCAGATTAGCTACTACAGATCAGAAAAAGCAGAATGTATTTATTTGTTGGTTGTTTAAAACATTTTTATAGCCATCCATCTTATAACCACCTCTGGGCGGCTCCCAATTAAAAGTTAAAACAACAAAGAAAACCATATCAAAATTATTAAACTTTAAAACATTAAAAACAACAAAAATCTGGCGCCAAGACAAACTTCTAATGTGTAGTTATCTAATCATATCCCAGCACTTGGGGGTGGGGGGGGGGAAACTGAGTCTTCAAAGTGTCTGTGGAGATTCTCAGTCATCCAGGTCATGGTTCTCCCAAAGGTGCTTTTTTTTTTTTCAAGAGGCAGCTGGACTTTCTTGTTCTTCTTTGAAGACGTTTCGCTTCTCATCCAAGAAGCTTCTTCAGCTCTGATTGTTGCAAGAAATCAATGACTTTTTTTCTTGTAACTGCTGGTGGGATCTCTCTTCAGAGTCTCATACATGGCGGTGTCCTTCAGAAGACTGTTCACCTTGGCCTTGTAGTCATCTGTGTTCAGGATGACCTGCGCATCTTCCTTTATCAGCTGGCAGGATGGTGATTTGGGGTTCATCAAAGTTTTATGAAACGCCTGCTGAACTTCAGTGGGCGGAGGATTCCATAGGGCAGGGACTGCCATTAAAAAGGCATGCTTCCTGGCTCCCATCCGATGGCAATATTTAGGGGAAGGGACAAGGAGTACGGCCACCTTTTCTTTTCTTTTCTTTTTTTTTTTCAAAGATTTTTATTGTGTTTTTTTCCATTTAACAAATTTCCATAGTTTTTACATAACTGTGCTCATTTACCTATTATTTACATATCTTATTTTTACATATCATTACATCCAAATTTAGAATATTCCATACATAACATTTACATCTTCTTTCATTCTAGTCCATATATATTCCATACCTTTCCAATATACATTTTGCTTTACTTTTTTATTTTGCCCTCTTCTTCTTCTCTATATTCATTCCACTCCTACCTTTTCTTCCATATTACATAATACTCCGAATTCATTTGTCCTTTCAGTTCAATAGTTAGCTTATCCATTTCTGCGCACTTGTATATTTTTCTTATTACCAGGCTTTCCGAGGGTATATTTTTTTGTCTCCAACATTGCGCGAACGCAATTCTTGCTGCTGTTATAATATGTAGAATAATATATATGGCAGTTTTGTTATAGTCTCCTTTGGTAATCCCCAACAAGAATAGTTCTGGTGTAAACTCTACTTGAAGGCCTGTTATTTCTTTTAATGACCTGATAGGATAGATACATGTCCATAGAGAAAGGCGGTCCCACAAATGACTTGGCTCTGTGTCATGTAGGCCTTTAAAGGTTAAAAATATCCCACAACTAAAACGTTTGTGCTCTGCGCATGAATCTGGCAGCAAAAAATATTTACAATAATTTTCTTGAAATAATACAAGCCCATCATTTCCATTGGTTTGCAGCAATATGAGTCTCTGTACCTGGGAATAAATCCCAGTAAACTCAGTCGTTCCCATTTATGACTAGAAACAGACCAGAGAGAAGGTCAATCACTTCACCCTCAACTGAACATTTGTGCAATGGAACATTTAGCTTCACTTCATTCTTGAGTGTCTTTAACATGTATGTTGACAGCCTCAGTAATTTTCTTGATTTCCCCCCAAGTAACATATATATTATTAAACACTGATATTTCCATTATTTTTCACCTGTCACATCCAATCGCTCATGTCCTTTGCAAGCAAGACAGTCAATCTTTGTCCATAAGGGGGAGGGGGGGAATGCAGCTGCTTATTACTGTATGTTTTCCTTATTTATTCGTTTTGAATTGCAAAACCAATCTTAGTTGTATTAACCTTATTGCTGGAGGAAAAGAGTTATAGCATCACACTGAATTTTGTTTTTTGTGATTCACACTCAAGATAGCCTAATACAACAGTAGGCAGCCTCTAGACACTGGTGGGCACATTCTACTGGCACGTTTGGAATTTGGAGGGCGTGTTGTTGGTGCAATCATAAAATGGCTAACATGAGGTTATTTGGAGAGCTTCCTACTATCCCTAGCACCCAAGCTTACATTTCCTTCCCCTCGCCCCCTACAGTGATGCATTTTAGCTTCTGAGTAGAATTCAAGATGCTGATCATTGTCTATGACCGTGATGGCGAACCTATGGCATGCGTGCTGGAAGTGGCACGTAGAGCCATCTCTCCGGGCATGCAAGCCATCACCCATTGTTCTTCCAGGTTCCGGCGCACTGGCCAGCTGGTCTTCACATGCGCAGGAGCGCTGGGGCGCATGCACATGCCGGGAAGATGATCTTCTGGAAGATTATCTTCCTGGCATACGCATGCGCCCCAGGCGGCTGCTCCTCCGGTCTCTGGCACGTGCATGCGTACCGGCCTGTTGGTCTTCACGCACACATGCGTGCCAGAAACCAGAAGATCATCTTCCCAGCACACACATGCGCCCCCAGTGGCTGCTCTTTCGGTTTCTGGCATACGCGCTCCCGTTTCGGCACTCAGTGCTAAAAAGGTTCGCTAACACTGGTCTATGAAATCCTTCATCGGTCAGGGCCTGGTTATCTATGGAACTGCCCTTCTCTAGTTATATGTGCCCACCCTAGAGATCTAGTACAGTGAACAACATCACCCACCATTTAAATTTCATCCATTGTGAAAATTACATCAGCTTGTCAGACCTCAGAAACTTGCTTTGGGGGGGGGGGGTTGTCACATCTGCTCCAAAGTCTGCATATAGGAAAGCACTTAAAACATGGTTCTTTTAGCAGGACCTGGGCCAGGATAATTTGTGATCCCATATTGATACTGGGATTGTATCCCTTGATTTTTATGTTTCTTTTTCACAATATAAGTTGTCTGTGTGTGTGTGTGTGTGTGTCTGTGTTTTCTAATATTGTTTTAATATGTTGTACATTGATGTAAAGTTACTTGGGTCCTTCAGGCAGCTTACCCGTTGAATAAGTAATAATAAATAAATTTCCAGAGTACTGGGCAGCAATTATTCATCCAAGAGTATAAAGTTGATGGTGGAGGCAGGTGCTTTGCTTTGCAGCAGATACACATCTCTTTTGTTGTTGCTTTTTAAATTAAAAAGAACATTTTAAACAGAAATTAAAATCCAATGGTGCAGAAAATCTGGGATACCCCAGGGAGTTGTTTTCTGTCCTACAGGTGTGTGTTGACTCTGGATTCTCTCCTCATGATCTTATAAAAAAATAAGAACGACATGATTTCCATGTTGATATATATATAGTTTAATGGAATTCAGCAACATATCTCTGTAGCCCTGTTTGAGAATTCAGATTCTCCATTTTCCCCATCTTATGAAGGGAGATGAAAAACACAGTGATTAGGATGAACAAGGGTTCCTCATTCCCCAAAGGATGTTGAGCAAAAATCAGTTCTAGCCACCCCAGGAGCAAGGTCCAAATGAATGTCCCCATTTCTTCTATATGGATAGACTTTCTGAATAAAATTCTTCAAAACAGGTTTTGTATGCTCCTTCCTCACCAGTTTGCTGTCAGGAGTATAAACATGATGTGGGCAAAAGAAGTACAGCTTCAAAATAAGTGTTTAAGCCAATTTTAAACATAAAACTACCCCCCCCCCGAATCCTTATTCACATTTCCCTGGGAAGTAGGCTCTTCAACAGTTGTGTTTCCTGTCCCAACATCCGTTACAAGTGTTTTTTCAAATATAATTTGAAAACTTACCTGACACAACCAGAAATGGGCCATGCCTCAATCCTTCTGTATCAGCTTTCAGTTGCAGAGTGCAAACATTCAAAAGTCTTATTTATAAGGCAAGCGTCAACAAAAAGTACACTAGAATTTCTGGGTAAAATGCAGTCAGTAGTTTTTGACTCCAAAATATTTGGCAATAATTCTTTGCCACCACCCTCCCGTCCCACTGTGCTTGTAAAAGTGAGCAATACACATTTTTCTTTTTGTTATGTTAGTATAAATCTAGATACAATACATTATTCCAGTACAATGATATTTATATAATATACTTAAATTCTTAATGTTCTGTTATTTAGGCATTTTTGGAGGAATGCATACAGAGAAGAAGAAGGAAAAAGTAGATATTCTATTTGCAATTTAGGGTACTAATATTACAAGCATTACAATTATTTGTTTTTTTTTCTTCAAAATTAAAATATAAATAAAATTGGAAATGAGGAGATGAAGGAAGAGCATACAGCAATACACACTTTTGAGTGGCTCTCTGTTGGAAGATGATGCTTTATCTGTTACCCTTACCTATGAAAGGAAGAAACTGTCCTGTCACTAATACTGCAGATACTGTAGGTGCAGTCACCACACTTATTTGCCTATGGGTGCAATAGTGAGAACATCATCTTGTACTACCAGAATGTCATGTGCAACACTCGCTTGTCTTCCCCACAATCGCTGACCTTACTATATCATTACAACGAAGAGAACATAGGATGCAATTGGACAAGCCACCATCACCACCTCAAGGCACTAGGGAAATTTTGGACTCTATTTTGGCAGCTCCTAGAGCCAATTCTGATCTCAGTTGTTTCAAACCAGCAGCATGGATTTCCCCCGTTTTGTAATCAAAAACAGCTGAAATGAGCCATCAAAGCAGCTTCATATCATTTGAAAATCTAGAGCCAGCGTGAGTGGCCATGTGGTTAGTATGGTAGAATAGCACTTCAAACCAGCATCATTGTACTAACATCATCAGAACATTTCCAAATTGCAAAAACCCCAAGGGGGGGGGGAGGAAACACCACTTGAATCTAAGCCCTGTACATTTCCATCAACACCCCACCATGAATGGTCCTTAGCCACCCAAAAAGTACTAAGCTCAGTTCTCCACCTCTCCAAAAACTCGCTACTGAGTAGAGTAACCATGTGAAAGCATCCTAGGTTGCATTCCATCCCACTTAGCTTTCTTTAACTGTAAGTGTACTGAAGATTTACCTGGGTTTTTATTTTTTTTATTTATTTATTTATTTATTTGTTTGTTTGTCAAACATGTACAAGATAGCAGGTATAGGTATAAACATAAACATAATCAAAGTGAATACAGATAGATGAGGACAATAGGACAGTAGGACAGGGACGGTAGGCACGTTGGTGCGCTTATGCACGCCCCTTACAGACCTCTTAGGAATGGGGTGAAGTCTACAGTAGACAGTCTAAGGTTAAAGTTTTTGGGGTTTGGTAGTCATTTACAGGTAGGACATTGTGGCAGATAATTTTATGAACTACATTTAGATCTGTTCTAGGGCGACGTAGTTCTAAGTTGTCTAAGCCCAAAATTTCAAGTCTGGTGGAATAAGGTATTCTGTTGCGAGTGGAGGAGTGGAGGACTCTTCTCGTGAAATATTTTTGGACTCTCTCAATTGTATTAATGTCCGATATGCAGTGCGGGTTCCAGACAGGTGAGCTGTATTCGAGAATTGGTCTAGCGAATGTTTTGTATGCTCTAGTTAGCAGTGTTATGTTGCCAGAGAATAAGCTACGCAGGATTAGGTTGACTACTCTTAGTGCCTTTTTGGTAATGTTGTTACAGTGGAACAACATTATTATTAATTAATTATTATTAATTAATTATATAATTAATTATTAATTATTATTAAGATTAGAAGTCTAATCTCTTTCCTGATCTCCCTAAATGAAATCCGAACACAGCTTCAAACTCCCCGAAAGGGATGCCATAAAAGTAGAACCGGCTCCAGCAATTGAAGCCCTAAACAAATGTGAGCTTGAATGCCCATAATTCTCCAAAATATAGGATTTTTTTCATTGTATTACTGGACAGTACCTTCCACAGATCTGATTATGCGACTCTAAGATATTGTTATATTGACTCTTGTCCATTGATTTAGTCTGTTTGTGTTCTTTAAAGCCCTTGTTCACTAGTCATCCATTAAGAATAAATGGATGGCAATCTGTAGCACGCAATAAGAGAAAGCTTTCAGCAGCCGTCTGCGAGAGAGAAGGCAAGCGTTAATAAATGCGAGACAGCCAGTTATTGGAAGTCAGCTTCAGGTGTTTTATGAATTGCTGAAGCATTAAAACATGATTCCTATAATGAATGGTTTGCTTGTGCTCAGCTTTTCATGTGTGTGTGTGTGTGGTTTTTTTAAATAAGAAAACAGCTAATTGACACTTGGTTAAATGCATGGGAATATGAAACTGCAGAGAAGCACATCCAAGTCCTGACAGCTCGTAACTGATAGGCTTCATTATTGCCTGTTGGACTGAGATGAAATGAGAATATGCTGGGATCTTGCCGAGTATCTGCTTTCCCCTGTGCGGGTCTCTTATTGCAATTTGTATGTAGCTAATAGTCTGATAAACACATGAATCAAAGTTAGCAAAAAGGGCAGCGCAGGATTTTGTGGCTGCCACTGTTGGTAATAAAACAATATGTTACTTTTCCTCCACTGACACCTTTTATATCGTCATCCAGCCAGTGCCACAATATGGTTATTGTAAAAGATGTAAGATAGTTGTAGAATTATTATTTTAAAACCTTCCAGATCTTCCATTACAAACATAGGACGTGAGAGACTCTATACAGAAACATCTGGGAGTCTGCAAGGCATCTTCGTCTTGCATAGCTGGTAGCAGAGCAGTTGTGCTTAAGTCTCACTCTACTGTAACCATCCATAATAACTCAAAGCTCCCAACCTTCTTAAATGTGCTTGTGGTGCCTCTTTCATCCTTGTGAAGCCCCTTTCACCACCTGCTACAGAGGTCAATTTGTCAACGACGCATCCCAGTTCTGTGCTTCTGCATATTTAGTACATTCCCAAACTTATTTTTGTGTTGAATTTATGTTTACCGACAAAGAAATAATTCAACACAAAAATAGTTTGTTGCAAAAGCGGATTGGGGCTGAAAGGTGACAGCGGAAACAGTATGCTCCGTCCCATAATTGGGTAGACCAGGTTGCCCTGATAGACCGGTCTCACCGGAAAAAACACGTGTTCCAGAACTTAGAAAATTGGTGGAAGACCTCTGGGTGCACCTTGTGAGCTGCAGCTCCCGCTAAATACCTGTGACTTTTAGCCACCATAACAGTAGCCTGTTTAACCTTGAACTGATTGTCTTTGGCTTGATCATCGTTCTCTGTTTTTTTCCCCATTTTGTTTCTTAATTTCAAAACAACCATTTTCACCACTGTCCTACACTCACTTTGAATCCACATATGCTCTCTGCAAGAAAATCTGAACCCAACTGCCAAGCTGTCAAGGTAGAGCAGGATCAAACTGTGATAGTGATCCAGCTCTGGGTGCCTATGTCATTCATGTACAAGTATATATGCTCTAGATAGGAACCCTGCAAACCACAATCTAGGGCCTCATCTGCCCAGACAGGATAGCAATGCTGCTTTTTGTGCATTTGCTACAAGTGCCTGAAGATGATAATCCTTCAAGTTGAATGAGACTAGGAAACCAAAGTTATGAATGCTAATACTACTTTTACCATAAGATTATGGTAGCAGAATTTTGCAAGTCTGAATATGCTTCCCATTCCCTCCCTTTATCTTTATGAAAACTAGGGCCGATCACGTCTGAATCGCTTTCTCAAATTAGATTTCTGCCCTGGAGTCAGATACCTTTTTTCTGACCATTGTCTTGGTTGCAGCTCTTTCACTTTTGTTCCTCGGGGTTATTCTTTCTGTCAATTACAGAGGTTGGATCTGTGTAAGACTCCTTTCTGGGAATAAACTTTAAAAGTGGCAAATTCCTATAACACCAGATTTGGTGTTATAGAAATGGCTAGTTATATATTAATATGTAAAAGCAAAAAGCTGAGGTTGGAATATTTATCTTGTACTGTGCTAGGAAGAGTTGGAAGTCAATGCCCCCTTTTCTTTCTTTTTCTCTTCCCCCTTGTATTTCACACCCTCTTTTCCCATTCCCTTTCCTTCCCTTAATTTCCTATTTTCTTTTCTTTTTTTGTATTTTATACAATAAAAAAAATTAAAACGTGGCAGATTCCATTGTCCACACAGGATTGCAGGACCTTGCTGCACCATTATCAGCCCAGAAGAAATATCAAAGCTTTCTAATCGATCCAGTTTTATAGTTAAAAAAAAAACCTCAGATGGCTAAAGGCTCTGTTGCTTCCCTGATTATGGCTCCAATTCCTCTCCTGAGTAGCGTTCTTCAGCCCTGCCACCACACATCTCCAGGTTGGTGGCCATCCAAGATGCTAACACTGTCAGTCCTAATTCCAGTGCTTCCATTCTTCCTGAGGATCGCAGGAAGAGTCTTGGACCCAACCAAGACTTGAAATGTTGGGACTAGAAAACTTAGAACTACGCCGCCTTCGATCTGACCTAAGTGTAGCACACAAAATTATCTGCTACAATGTCCTACCTGTCAATGACTACTTCAGCTTCAACCGCAACAACACACGAGCACACAATAGATACAAACTTAACGTAAACCGATCCAAACTTGATTGCAAAAAATTCGACTTCAGCAACAGAGTGGTCAATGCCTGGAATACATTA
>QLTV01001207.1:444051-457825 GCA_003457575.1 Thermophis baileyi | reverse complement strand
GGAGCGGCAGCGCGGCAGCAGACCTGGCCGCACAGTCCGCTGCCTCACCGCCATCTGAATTGCGCAGGTCTAGTAGGGCTTCAAAACGCCCCGCCTACCTGCGTGATTACGTATGCTGGACAGCTCCATCCAGGAGGGGAGGGGTGTTATGTTCTAACTGTTTCAACTGTGTTGCATGGTTCCAACCAGGTCCAGCGTTTGAGCGGGAAAAAGCTCAAACGCTATTGGCTGGTCTGTCTGACAGCTCCCTATAAAAGGGCAAGCTGTCAGACTGCTCTTTGCTGGTTGCTTACACAAGAGCTGAAATAAAGAGCTGCTTTGGAAGTCTGTCTCCTGTCATCTCTACCCACTATCTAACAATATATATATATATGAGATTTGCCACACTTCTGAATTTTGATCATGTGACCATGGGGATGATGCAATGGCTGTAAGTTTGAAAAACAGTCATAAGTCATTTTTTTTCAGTGCCGTTGTAACTTTGAATGTTAATTAAATAAACTTGTAAGTCAAGGACTACCAGTATTATCAAGTAGAATTACCAGGGAGAGGGGGTGTTAAGGTATGGGTTATGTCCTCTGGGATGTGTCTCGTTTTGGTTGAAATCAGTGGAGCTAAACTTTTATGGGATCATCCATCCTCTGCCTTTTTGACATTTCTTTTTTTTTCCCCTCACTGTGGTTGTGTTCACTATGGTAGTGAACATGTCAGAAGAAAAATAAATAAATGTCAAAAATCACCAATCACCAACCACCCTGTCTCCTTTTCCTTCCCTTTCATGGCAGGCTTGGACAGTTTGCTGTTGAGAGAAGCTTGGATTGATGGTTTGCAGAACACTGCATGGAATTAGGCCAATGGCCCCTTGCACCTTAAGGCTTCAGATTGCTTATCCATGCTTTTAAGTGGATCGCTTAGTTTTTCTCTGCGAGAAAAACAATGTACGATTATAGTTAATGCCAGTGGTTTAGTAGAGCATGAAAGCACAAAAGGCACTGGTTTCAGGAAACCACTTGTCACTTGGATACCCTGCGGGGTATGCAGTGGTGCTTAAAAATCTGTGAACCTTTTTGGATTTTCAGTATTTTTGCACAAATATGACATATATGTCATCTCTTCTCTGCATAAGTCCTAAAACCAAACATATGGACATTATACTTGTTTATTTCTTTATTGGGGAAAATGATTTAAAGCTACACGTGTGTGGCAAAATAGTAAAATTATGCTGCTGAAAATCGGTGTTATTCTTGCAGAGCACAGGTAGTCCTTGACTTATGGCCAATTGTTTCAGGCGCTTGACAACATGGCCACATATACGGCCATTTGCAGTATCCTATGATCACATGACCGCATTTTATGATGGTTTTACCAAAACCTAGCAACTACTTCTGGTTTTTTTGGCAAAAACATGCCCGTCGTGAATCATTGGTTCGCTTAATGCCACGGCATTTGTTTAACGGTCATGGATTCATTTAACGACCATGGTGATTTGCTTAACAGCTATTGCAAAAAAGTCACAAAACCGGGTTTGTCAAATGGCCAACCGGTTTTACAACCATTATGACTTACAGCCATAATGGGCAGGCTCTACTATGGTCATAACTCAAGGACTACCGTATCTATAATGTGTAGATGCTCTAGAGCAGGAGCTGGCTGGAGAATTCTGGGAGTTGAAGTCCACAAGTCTTAAAGTTGCCAAGTTTGAAGACCTCTGCTCTAGAGACTCACAGAATAAAACTAGGAGCAGCATGCAACCTATTGCCTACCCCTATTGTACAAGAGTGAGGTAGCACATGCTTACGTGTCTTTAAAAGAAGTTAGATAAAATCAGTGGGGGATGATGAGATGGCATCTCATTGAAACCTGCTTGGGGGGGGGGAAGCAAAAAAACAGGAAGAGGGGTGACTTCCTGCCTTGATTGTAGGGTTCACTAGATCATCTGGTTGGCCCATCCCAAGAAGGGACTTGATGTATTTTCTCTAACTCAGGCTCTTCCATCATTTGGGTTATGGAGTGTGTAACCTGGGCTGCTACATAGAGATTCTGGTAAAGCTTCACTGGGATGTCATTGTATTTATATAACGGTTAATTATATAGCACTGATCCTCCCTGTGGTACCCCTTTCATTATCGATACCCCAGTTGCACCTCTAGGTCAGTGTTTCTCAACCTTGGTGACTTTAAGGTGGATGGACTTCAACTCCCAGGATTCCCCAGCCAGCATCCACCCACCTTAAAGCTACCAAGGTTGAGAAACGCTGACCTAGAGGCTGACTGGCATTTTGAAACCCATCACTGCAGGGAATACTTGATGGAAATGTTTTCTTCGGGATCTCTGTGCACATGCATTCTTAATTCTCATAGCTGATTGTCAGTAATAGGGGGAAGGAAAAGGACGCGGTTTGCATTTATTTTTGCTCTTACGGAACTTATTGGATTTTTCATAAACATAATATTTCCCCCCAAAATTCCACAATGAACTCCACACAGAGGCATTTCCACATCAGCGGCATTATGTAGTGAAGCAGAAAATTAAAGTTGTTTTCCCCTTCCTCTATCTTGGCTGACAAAGAGCAGGTGTTTGTCCCTTGATTCACCCCAGATTGTCTGTGTGGAAGTTTGAACATCCCGTCCATCAGCAGCAGAAGCACCAACGGAGAAAAACGAGCCAGAGAAAGTTTTATCTGCCTCAACATTTCTCAGGGCATGCCAAGATTGTTTCTGGAGAGCAAATCTTATCTTGAATCAGCACGGCTTTTCTAAAAGCAGCCCAAGCATCCTATTTTTCAAAGGACAAACAACTTATGTGCTTTATTTTGATACTACCCAGTGGACCATCTAGGATCTTACTGTCAGTCAACCATAGATGTAACTCTGCATGGCTGGGCTTTAAGCAGAGGTCTTATCCATAAGTCTCATTGATCTCCATGAGCTTTTCTCAAGTTACAACTTCTGTAAATCTTTGTCCCATGGCGAGTGCCTATGGTAGCTGCTGTCTTTCGGGTGCTGACTTCTGTCACAACCAACAGGTAACAGATGGGACAATGAGAACGGTAATCATATTGCAGGGGTGGGTTCTAACTTACCTCGCTGATGGTTTGCTTCCTTCGCACGCGTGCAAAAATAAATAAATAAATAAATAAAGCCGGAAACAAGATGGCGACGCATGCACAGTGCCGGAAACTCGACTTCTGCACAGGCGCAGAAGAAAAAATTTTTAAAAAATTCAAAAAAAATTCAAAAAAAATATGCCGGCGCCCACGGACCGGCACCGACCGAACCGGATCTGTGACATCATCGTGATGTCACCAGCGGGTTGCTACCGGTTCAGGAGAACCGGTCCGAACCGGGAGGAACCCACCTTTGTCATATTGTAAAAGTGTAATCATTCTTTCAAGTTGAGCTTGAGTCAGTATGATGGTATGGATTGTTTTCTTGGCAATCATATAGAAGTAGCTTACATAGCTTTGGAGTCCTTGGTGTTCTCTAAGCTTGATTGTTTTCTTGCGGGTATTTCATTACCCAGCTAGAGGTAGATGTTATCTAGTAAGGTAATAAATATCTGCGAGAAAACAACCAAGCTCAGGGAGCAGCAAGGACCCCAGAGTTCAACCCTGAACTACAAAGACTCTCTTCTATCGATGTTACCTAGCATTTTTCTGGGTTTGGTTTTGGACTTCTTTCTCCTAAGTAGATTGGCTTCCCTCGTGCCCATAGTGCTCCATCTGTCCCTTTTCTGGTGGGAAGGGAATCCTAAGTAGAAGTTGTTGTGGTCCGCCAGCAGCCTGCAGAGCTGGCAGCATAGTCGGACAGCGAGGAGGCTGGGGAGGAACATGGGCCAGGTCTGGAGTCTGGAGAAGGTTCGGTGCCAGTGGCAGGGATCCAGCCCGGGCCATCTGGGAGGTCTGTGCTGACTCCAGAGCCTCCAGAGGCTGACATGAGCGAGGCAGAGGAACAGGGGGAGCCTGTTCCCAATGCGCGCATGCGCAGAGCTGCCAGAAGGCAAGAACAGTTACAGAGGAGAAGGACTACTCGGGAGTAAGGCTTGGAGATAATTGGCCCCTCCCATAGGCTATAAAAGTGGATCGGACTAATTAACGTTGTTTGGGACTTATGACGGCTGGGAATGAACTTAATTCACAGCCGTTAAAAATAAAGAGGTTTTTGGGACTCCGTTTGTGCTGTATTATTTTATCAGGAAGCCTAGGTCAGAACAGAAGTGTTGCTTGTGACTCACCTCCTTTTGTACCTCTGATTTGCTCTGTTCTTTTGTTTTTCTAATTTTATTTTAAGAGCCAGGGCGGCACAGTGGTTAGAATGCAGTATTGCAGGCTAATCGTGCTGACTGCCAACTGCCAGCAGTTCGGCAGTTCGAATCTCACCAGGCTCAAGGTTGACTCAGGCTTCCATCCTTCCGAGGTGGGTAAAATGAGGATCCAGATTGTTGGGGACAATAGGCTGACTCTGTAAACCACTTAGAGAGGGCTGTAAAGCACTGTGAAGCGGTATATAAGTCTAAGTGCTATTGCTATTCTTCTTGAGTTTTGGCAGAATGTGATGGAAGATGAGGAGCAAAATATAAATTTAAAGAGGGTGGATAATATTCTGCAGTCAGCTCAGCCTCATTTCTGCCCAGTGGAGTGATTGACTTACGTAGTCTTCGACTTACAATTGTTCATTTAACGATCGTTCAAAGTTACAGTGGTTTCAGGAAAAGTGATTTACCATCTGTCCTCAAAGTTACAACTGTCACATCATCGACACAGTCATATGATTGCAATTTGGATGCTTAGCAACTGGTTCGTGTTTACAACAGTTGCAGCAACTTGTGGCCATGTGATTGCAATCTGCAGTCTTCCCGACTGGCTTCCAACAGGCAGAGCGAATTGAGGAAGCCAGTTTTGCTTAACAACTGCACCAGTGGTGGTATTCAGCCGGTTCTCTCCGGATAGCACGAACCGGTAGCGCGACTGCGGGACACTCCACCCACCCGCCATGACGTAATGCGTGAGCACTGTGCATGTGCAGATGGCCATGCGCATGCGCAGATGAGCGCTCACATTTGCGAATCGGTAGGGAAGGTAAGTGAATCCCACCTCTGAACTGCACGATTCATGTAACAACCATGTGATTCACTTAACCATGGTAAAAATGGTAGTAAAATCAGAAACCGGTCACGTGATGATTCGCTTAATGACAGCATCACTTAGTGACTGAAATTCTGGTCCCAATTGTGGCCATAAGTCAAGGGCTGCTTTTACTTTCTTCTACCACCTGGTGATCAGCTGAAAAAGAGAACGCAGCAGAGATCTCAGCAAATCACTTTGCCAATCAGCCATTGCGTGTGTGCAATCAGGAGAGCATTATTTGCTAGGCAGGATAGGGATCCACAGAGACAGGGCAGCAGATGTCATGCTCTTACAGATTTCTGACAACTCAGAGGAATTTAACACAGCAGTGGAAAGCACAGGTTGTTGAGAATAATCTAGAAAAGGGGGAAAAAATCAAGTCTCCTTTGAGATGCGTTTGACTCTGATGATATAATGCAGGGGTGTCAAACTCACGTCACCATGGCAACGTCATGTGTCGTATCGGGACTTTTTTCCCCTTTGCTAAACCAGGCGTGGCCAGCGCGTGACTCATACGGCCCACGAGCTGGGAGTTTGACAGCCCTGATGTAATGGGTAGAAGGAATGACCGTGAGGAACAGTGGGAAAAGCCGCTACTAAGACAAACAGTCAGATAAATGAGTCTGAAATAGTGTCAAGACGCTTTCTAGCCCTCTCAAAAAGAAAGGGAGGCAGAGGGAAGCACATTCAGACGTGCAAAATGTTGTTACTACAGCCTTATAATAAAAGTAGTAGTATATAAGCAGGCAGGAAATATCATACTAGTTGCATGAAGATGTTTCTGAGTAGGTTAATGAAACATTCACAGGCAAAGAAACAACCTCTGAGAGCACCAAGAGTGCCAGAAGTACTATTAGCTTCCATGACTTTGGTTTCCTAGTGTGGTCTACCTCAAAGGGCTGTTGGATGATTACATAAATACGTCCATGTTTTCTTGGTGACTGCTTGAAAATTTGCTGCTGCCTTCTTCCAGGGTATTTTGTAACTACTCAATCTAATCTAAAGTCCTAGAATACCCTGGTGGCTTTCTAGCCAGGCACTAACTAGGTCTAACTCCTTTTAGTTTTTGAGATCAGCTAAGTTCACCTATATATGCCATCAGCTAAGGAATATTAACATTAGAGTAGTAGCAACTGCCATTTTCCTTTAGGTTCTTATTCTTTGTAGAAATTTTACGTGCTCTACTCTGTCAACAAACATTTCAAAATAAATATATTTCTACTTGTGTCTCATGGAAGTTAAATTCCCCTATTCCACAATACATTGACTGGCCCATTCTGTACCATCAATTCAGTGCTGACTTTTAGCAACATAACTTTGTCAATCTCTGAAGTGCCGCATGAATGTGGTTTTTAATATTTTTTCAAACATTTATTCAAAACCTTTTGCATACAAGTTTCAAAAAGTAGATCAGGTTGAATAAGGTAATAAGTAGGCAGTATGAAGAATCATGGATTAGCCAAGCCAAATTCCCTTCTTAATTATAGGATTCCCCAACAAATTGTGTTATTTACTGGAGCAAAACACTTCCTCTATTTCCTAGAGGAGCCATTATCCATGGTGTTCTGCAATTTTCTCTGTGCAGTCATGAAAATGATGCTGGATTACTTTATTCCTGCAGTGGTGACAAGAAGTTTAAGCCAAATTCTGCTAACATTGGAGATTGGGAGGTAACCTAAAATCCAAGTTATCATCTTCCTTTAAATACTTAAGTGTGTGGGGAAGGATTGGATGAGAATTCATTAAACCTTCCATATGTTTTGTTTTCATCCTCTATATTGCCTGTCTCAAATGCTTTACTCTTCTTATTCCACTCATGGGACCGTAAAAGCTTAAAGCCACCCAATCTGAATATGGGAAATGATGGAGAAAAAAGATTAAGGTGCTCAAATTGGACACACATCAAAGAATGCAGCCTCAGAAGCTATTTTTTGGATTCTGGATTTTGTTTTAAAGAAGGGAATATGAGAAATTATGCGATAAATGTGTGTAGTTTGATTTTATTATAAGAAAAAACCGAATATCTCTTGATTTGGTTTCCGACATCCCAGTTTCAATGTCTATTTCAAAACAGTTTGCAGCCACCGTATTGGCCATGAATGGAAGTCACTTTGGATGGTGAGATGGGTGGCATATAAATTTAACAAATAAATATAAATAAACAAATTCTGGCAAAGAGAATTGGCAAGAACCTCCTCCCACCCCACATCATCCATTAAAACAATTCTTAACAATTCTTAAACACTGTCCCAGCTGAGCTCCCTCCATTCAATTTAACTTAGAATTGTCCTCAGCCCTGAGGAAAGGAGAAGTTGGCACGAGAAGACTTCCTCTTCCTGACAACCTGTACTTGCCTTCAGATTTATTCCCAATCCGTGCTTTTCCCTCACTGCTAAGCACTCATATTTTTAATCCCATCCATGGTCTGGCAGTGAGTTAAGGGATGGAACATTATCTCAATCACATGGTAGAGCATTATTATTATTATTATTATTATTATTATTATTATTATTATTATTATTATTATTATTATTATTATTATTATTATTATTATTATTATTATTATGAACTCATAATACTATTGGACAGATAAAGCAGAATGCTAAAGACAAGCAGAGTGGTCCCTCTTGGATTACAAATTTCTTTTTCCTATCCTGGGCCCATTACTACTACTACTACTATTATGATTATTACCACCATTATTATTATTATTATTATTATTATTATTATTATTTTCTAAGCAAGCTCAGAGGCCCATTTGAAGCCAACAAATATTCTTCGCCATCAAAACAACGATGGAGATAGATGCATTGCTTTGCAGCATTCCAACTTGTTAAAAATTAAAACAACATTTTTAATATAAGTGAGATGGAATAGGGAGGCTGGGAGGCACATCAGAAAGTTCTGCAAGCAGTTTGGGTATCCTCAGGTGGTAAGTTGTGAACTCCAGGATTGCAGAAACTGAAGGAATACTCTTCAGAGAGCTTTGCAATGGGCATGTAAGAAACCAGAATGACAATGATGTGAGAAAGGGTGAGTCTACACCAGGGATGTAAAACCCGCGGCCCGCGGGCCAGATCCGTCATGCACTGGCCACTCCCACCCCCGGTTTAGCGAAGGGGGAAAAAAGTCACGATATGTCACATGACGAAAACATGACGCTGCGAGATTGTCACCCCTGGTCTACACCACACAATTTTCTGTATTGGTTGGCATAATTGTTAGTACTTCAGCTGCCTCTTCTGCAGCTTTAGTTCAGTGAGAGTTTAATCTGTGTTTCCTGTTCTATTCTGGTCCTTCCTCATTTCTAATTAAGTAAGTTCTATATGTATAGATAAACAGGCAAACAAGTTTTGCAAGCATTTCTGTAAACCCATAGCCCTTTCACCTTCACCTTAATCTGCCTCTATTATATCTCGCCCATATTTACTCTTAAGTATTTCTACTTTGTTATAAATAGTTTTGTAAATTCTCTGATGTTATAAAAGAAATCTATCATCTTCCTTTTCTTGTTATTTTCTTATATTTGTGGACACTCACAATTGACTTAACTTGCCTTTCCTTGCTTGGGGCTGTAAGGTGGCGCTCAATCATGCATTTTTATTGCTCAAGTCTTTCATGTTCTATCTACAACCAACTTTGGCTATGATAATAGAATTTTAATATTTTGGGATTTTTTTCCACTTTGGTTTTTGCAATGTCTCATATCTTTTCCTATAGTGAAATCTATCTTAAGTGTACTGAATCTACTCCTAGACCCTTTTATATTGGGTCTACATGTTGTCCAAGTCAAATCTTCCTGGCCCACCTATTTATTTTTTGAAGTTTTTCTTATACTTCCAAGTTTAACTTATATAACAAATAATTCATGTTCTGTTCCACAATTTGCAGTGAATGATTATGAGTTACTGAATTGGACTTTTCCTTCTTCTATTTCTTATGTAAGTTTGATTCTGATGCTGCCCATCTAATATCCAGATGTAGTTCTGTTTATGTTATTAAAAAACAGAATCTGGTAACACCTTTTCCAACTAACAACTTTTATTAAAAGGCATAACCTTTGGGCCACCATGGGCTAGCATGGCTCTCCTTCTACAATATCTGCTATGTTGCTCAAGACAGGTGTTGCCACTGAAGAAAAAAATACCCTTTCAGAAAATTCTGTTGACCTATCTGCAGTACTATTGTCTGTTTCGCTAATTCAGGGTTTCCCAATCTGGTCAATTTCCAGGTATATGGACTTCAACTCCCATAATTCCACAGCCAGCATAGCCATTGCTGAGAATTTTGAGATTTGAAGTCCATTCACCTTCATTTTGCCAAGATTGGAAAATTCTGCTCTAATTTATACATTCCCCTATTATTAGCATTATGTCTTTTCTTCACTATGCATTAAGTACTAATTTCAGTTTCCATAAAATTTGCTGTGTTTTCTACTATTACTTCTGTGTAACATACTCATGGGATATCTGTTAATTTTGATATATAATGGTTATATCCAAATATATATTTAGTTGGGTTCCTTTTGAATAACTTTGTCATGTCATTTCTTCATGTAGCTACATGCCCTGTATTCCATATCAGACCCATTACAGACCACATCTGATATCCAAGTTTATCTAAATGCTTCAACCAAACCAATATAGTTATCCTAGGAAGAGTACAAAAGAGGTTTGCTGTTGTCTTCTCTGGATTTTCTTCTACCAGATAGCTTGGCTTCCTTTATTCTTGCAGAGCTTCCCCTGCCCTCACTCTTGTAGTAGATTATTCTACTTGTATTATTTACCTCTCTCTTTTTAAGCTTATTGGCCAGGAGCTACTGTTCTCACCATGCCATTCTCACAGATAGCTTCTAGCTTCTGAGTGCTACCACCATCCTCCTTAAAGGGAATTTCACATTTCACTTTAGAAGTAAATGTACTGTTTAGGGCAATAGTTATTTTTAATGGTTCTAGACTAGAAAATGAGAACAAGATGGTGCCATTTATCCAGATACTTTGACATAAAGAAGAAAACCACCATTAGCAAGCATTTAGAACATAAATCACCCCTTTTTGTAATGGGAGAGATGGAGCATAAATACACTTCTATTGCAAAAAATGATTCATAAGGAATTGGATATATGACAGCAAGTTATTCAGTGATTAGATGTTTTACCACTGTGCTTGATTTCCAGAGGTATTTATATGTCGGAGGAGTATCTGTTGGGATTAATCTGTTGGGTGGAAAGGACTGGACTAAAAGAGACACTGATCATAGCAGCAAAGAATAGGCACCAGATCCATAGAAACAGGTGTCTACCACACTAGACAGAATCTGAGGTGCAGGCTATGCAAAGAGGCCTCAGAGACAGTTCAAACATAGTGGCAAGGTGTAAGATTCAGGTGGGAACAGCATACACTGATTATCCTACCTCATTTGGTAATGAAATCTGCAAGAAAACAACTAAGCTCCAAGAGCTCCAAGGACTCCATAGATACACTGAATGACACAACCAAGTAGCTGGCAATGTGTATAGGATCATCCGCACAGTGTGTGGACTAAACCCTTCCAAGCCCAGATGGGAGATTCCACAGAATATTGTGGAGAATTAACAGGGCTAAGATCTTATGGGACTTCCAGATCCAAATAGACATGTAAGTAATGGCCAGTAAACCAAACATTGTGTTTGTTGACAAGGACCAGAATATAGCAATGGTGATAGACAAAGCAGTGCCAAGTGACATCAACATCAGGAAGAAAGAGTATGAGAGGCTGGAGAAATACCAGGGCCTGAAAGAGGAACTAGAGAGAATGTAGAAAGTCAAGACCAAAATGATTCCAGTGGTAGGTAGTAGGAGCCCTCAAGGCTGCGACTTCTAAGCTGGCAGAGTAGCTCCAACAGAGGTAAAGACGTCATTTTTCTAGGGCATATAAAGCTTTCAGTAATCCAAAATGATAAACCTTTGTCTAATATATGTGTATGTTGTTCAGTGCATCAGTTTATTCCCTTTGTTTTTATTATGGAAGTTGTATGCAGAGGTGGGCTGCTGCCGGTTCGCACCAGTTCAGGCGAACCGGTAGTTAAGATTCTGCGCAATTCGGCGAACCGGCAAATCCCACCACTGGCTGGCCCCGCCCCCGCTCATTTTTCAGCCTGTTTTCCGGGCTGTTTTCCGAGCCATTTTTGACCCAAAAAAGGCCTGAAAACGGCCCGGAAAATGGCCCCCAAAATGGCCTGAAAACGGCCAAAAAACCCGCCAAAAAACAGGCCGGCAAATGGGCGGGGGCGATGCCAGCCAGTGGTGGGATTAGCCCCAACCGGCTGAATCCTACCTCTGCCTTTGCGGTGAGTGGCCGGGAGGTGGGGCTAGGTGTAATGAGTGACATCACCCACCCAGTCACATGACCAACCGGCCATGCCTACCCAGCCAGAGAACCAATTGTTAATCTGATTCTTAATTAATGAGCCAAGATTCAGTTCTGAAAGCACTTGGCCTCATTATTTGGTGAATCAACTCTAAACAATACTGTACGCTCTACAGATCCAATGTCAGTAATTATATATATTTTTCTACAGGAAAGGTCACTGTTTTTTCAAACAGCCACTTTCTTCAAGTTGTCTTTCTAGATGGATCAGGTCAGACACTGCCCTAAAATGCTGAGAAGATGTTGTAATGCTCTTTTATTGATGGATTGAACCATTAGTAGAGACTCCTAATTCCTTCCAATGCCACCATCATGTACTGAACTGGCAATTGTTTTTCCTGTTTTACAGGGAGAGGAGAATGACTTAGGTTCCATTTTAAAAAATGCTTGCAAGCTCTCAAGGTTGCTTAGGTGGTTTCTTAAGAGGTTGAGTGTGATAGTGTTATCAAGCCACTTCTCCCTGTACTTTTACAGGTTTTTGTGTTTGTGTGTGTTCCAATCAATCATCAGACACCTTTAGAGGAGGCAGGACTGCCATAGCTTCTTATCTCTTTCTGCTGTAAATACAGGGTCAAGTTTTTAGAATAAGAAGAGTTTGGACTCCACTTATACATCAATGCTGCTATATTGCATCCCCAGTGGTGTCAAAAGAGCCTGGTTGTGTACCCTTTCCAACAAATGAAATTTTATTAAAAGACAAGAGCTAACACAGCTCTCCTCTTCTAATATCTAGGAGTAAATGCTAACAAGATCAAGATACCTCATACTCGTGGTTATGTTTTTCTTTATTGGTTGTAAAACAATTCCTTCTTCGTTTGCAGTCTTCTCCTAGTGTGTACAAATGTTCAGTCTTGCTACATAACATTTATGTGACCTTGATTCTTGTTCTTGGCACTTCCGGGTGCAAGAGACCAATGACGTGATGAACTTGCTAGCTTTGGAGTAATAAAACAATCATTTGAATCTGCTCCAGCTTGATGGTTTTCTTGATAAATGATTTTTTATCACAACTTCGGATAGTATTCTTCCGGAAATATCAAGGTTTGGGTGATGCCTTGGTAAGGCCACACTTGGAATACTGCATTCAGTTTTGGTCGCCACGATGTAAAAAGGATGTTGAGACTCTAGAAAGAGTGCAGAGAAGAGCAACAAAGATGATTAGGGGACTGGAGGCTAAAACATATGAAGAACGGTTGCAGGAACTGGATATGTCTAGTTTAATGAAAAGAAGCACTAGGGGAGACATGGTAGCAGTGTTCCAATATCTCAGGGGTTTCCACAAAGAAGAGGGAGTCAAGCTATTCTCCAAAACACCTGAGGGTAGGACAAGAAGCAATGGGTGGAAACTAATCAAGGAGAGAGGAGAAATTTCCTGACAGTTAGAACAATTAATCAGTGGAACGGCTTGCCTCCAGAAGCTGTGAATGCTCCAACACTGGAAGTTTTTAATAAGAGATTGGATAACCATTTGTCTAAAGTGGTGTAGGGTTTCCTGCCTAAGCAGGGGGTTGGACTAGAAGACCTCCAAGGTCCCTTCCAACTCTGTTATTCTATTCTATTCTATTCTATTCTATTCTATCTCAGTTGGGTTTCCTCCTTTGAGACCTGAACCCTTACTGTCACATTTTTACTCCATGTCTATCATTGTACCTTAGTTTCTATCATTCTTCTGTCATCCTTTTCATAATGACTTAGAAACAAATGATAGAAAAACACTTTATAGTACCATATGCTTTGGCATCGTATTGTAATTCCTTCCATATGTGTTGTATTTTATGAACTGAGCTGTTGTGTAGACTTTTGACTTTTTATATATCACTCTTGGTGTTAATTTGAATTCATATGTACACATATGCATAAAGGTCTAACTTGTTTACAGATATTTTTAAATATGCCCTGCTAAGAACATTTTTATGTAGTACTCATAAGTCTCATAAATGGGTATTTATGCATCTCACCCTAAGACACTGCCCATCCTTCCATATATTGCAACAGGTAATGCAGTGCATCTAATATAATTTATTGATTATGATGTATTTCACAATACAGGATTATAAATTGCTAGTCTGCCAAATATAAAGCAGATTTACAGCAGGCCACCCTTGCCTGCGATGAGAAAGCTACAAAAAGTGGATAATTTGGGCCATGTTCTAGGAATGTAACCTCTAAAAACAATATATATAAAAACTACACACACACACACACACACACACACACACGTAGTACTACCAAAAAAGATAG
>QLTV01001207.1:396962-444012 GCA_003457575.1 Thermophis baileyi | reverse complement strand
AGATAGATAGATAGATAGATAGATAGATAGATAGATAGATAGATAGATAGATAGATAGATAGATAGATAGATAGATAGATAGATAGATAGATAGATAAACAGACAGACAGACAGACAGACAGACAGACAGACAGACAGACAGACAGATGATAGATAGATAGATGATAGATATATGTAGTACATCATGTTTTAAGGCCTATGAAGTTGGAACGAGTTACATGAAGAAGCAGAAGTCACAGGGGAGAAGAAGGAGAGAAGGACCTGTTATGTTGTGCCAACTTGCATTGAATAATTCATAAACTTATCTGTGTTTTCCTCAGAAATATGATGGCTTAAATTGTGTTTTTCAGGGATTGGCTACAAGTCTTCAGCCCTCCTATCATTCCTCCTAGCCAACAGGTGGCAGAATATACCAAAGCTTCAGCAAACATAAGTGCCCAAGGTAAGAATGAGTGGAAAAATTGCCACTGAATTGAACTGAGATCAAAAGGATACTAGAAACTGCAGTAACATGCCATTAACTCCTCCACTTGCCAGGTAGTATACAAATTGTGGAGTCCTTGGTGCTCTCTGAGCTTGGCTATTTTTGTGCAGACATTTCATTACCCAGCTAGGTAACATCTTCAGTGCTAAAAGGGAGAGGACTTTGCTCTCTGTTTATATATAGGAGCTTATCCTGTCGGTGTTGGTGGGTGTGATGTTTTATTTTTGATAGTTCCTTAATAGGACTGTTGTTTATTGCTCAATTGTCTGGTGTTAATCCAGGTATAAATCTCTGCTTGTCTGAGTGTTGATTACTGGCCGGAGAGGTTCTAGCCTTTTTCCTTTCTAATTTTTTTATTGTCTCTTTTGAATGTTACATAAACACTCTTTATCTCTATGTGCCTGTTGTTGGCTGATTTGCCTAAGTGCCAGGAATTCCAGGGATTTTTGGATTTAGCTTGATCTAGGATGCTCAAGTTTCCCCGTTGAAACTATGGTTAAACCTGTCCATGTATTATGAAATTAAGGAAATCCCATTCCTTATAGCACTGATGATGTTACCTAGTTGGGTAATGAAACACCTGCAGGGGAAAAAACCTAAGCTCAGAGAGCATAAAGGACTCCACAGTTCATCCCTGAGTTACATATCTTGTCTTCTATTAGTATATAAGTTGTGCCTTCCCAAATACCTCAGATAATCCTTCTTTTAGCATTCCTACACAGGAACCCACCAACTCCACATTGTTCTGTTCTTGCATATTATATCTAATGAGAAAGAGAGCTGTGCTGCCTGTTTCTTAGAAAAGGGGTTAATGAAGCAATTCTGCCATGAATGAAATCTTAAACTGTCGGCATTTGCCTAAGAATTCCATTTCTGTTCTCCTTCCTCACCTTTTCCACCCTACAACCCACCAAGGATTCCTATCATTTTCACGGTTCCCTATGAGAACTTACTGTGTATTTGCAAGCAGCAAATATGTGGAGGGAGAGCTGTCCGTTAAATATAACTGTCCATTAAACCCAATTTATATAATTCACAAAATTAATGTAATTTACATGCAATTAATATATTATTTATGAAAACATGCATGTTTTATTATTTATGTGAGTTGTCCACATTACTTTGCCATAAAACAGATTCTTCCATATTGGGGGGGGGGTGCAAAGTCTGAAGTCAGTTTTTTCCATTAAATCAGATGTTTGCTGAAGAGGACTCCATAAAATCAAGATTTGACTCTTCTTTAGTTATTGTAGGAGTGAAGGCAATTTAGTAATGGATTCCTTAACACAGATCATGTTATGTAAAACAGGGAGTTTTTTCAGAAAGATGTAAATTTACAATATGTTATGACAGCAGAATAACTGTCAAGATCAGGCATTACTTTCAGAGGTCTGACTACATAATGTTAAAGATGCTAAACATGCCACTTTAATTATCATTGTAATTTTTTATTCAAACATATAGTAAATAATTATTTCAGATGAGGAACTGAGAAAACCTTTAATATCAATCTAATGAAAATTCCATTTCTTCTGAAGCTCTGCTGCAGTTCTCAGAAATCTTAAAAGCCAAGAAAAGTGCAATGGAAGATCCTATTCAAATATTTCATATTAAAAAGTGATTTGCAATTCTATCCAGAGGTGTTTCCTGAATTTATTAATTGATTAGAGTTCTGCCCTGCCATAGTCTCAATGACTCTTGGTGGCTTCCATATTGTATAGCGGTTCTTTTTTTTAAAAAAAAAAAATGCCAGCACTACGAGTTAGTATCATAAAACCCTGTCTGCCATATTGTATAAAGTTTCTTTTTTTTAAAAAAAAAAAATGCCAGCACTACGAGTTAGTATCATAAAACCCAAGAAAAAAAAACAATAACAGCAAATGAAAAAAATAAAGGCATACAAGACATAAATCAGCAATAATTTCTAACAGTCAATTGACTTTCTTCCACCCTGAATAATGCAGCAGAAATACAGCAACTTACTACTGCAATTGAGCCCAAAATTTCTGGTGCTAAGCAAGACAGTTGTTAAGTGAATTGTGCCTCATTTTATGACATGTTTGCCATAGTCGTTAAGCAAATCACTGCAGTTGTTAAGTGAAACATGCGGTTGTTAAGCAGATCTGGATTCCCCCCCCCTTGACTTTGCGTGCCAGAAGCCAGCTGGGAAGATTACAAATAGTGATCACATAATATGATTTATGACACTGCAACTGTCATAAATACATGCCAGTTGTCAAGCGCCTGAATTTTGATCATGTGACTGTGGAGATGCTACAATGGTCGTAAGTGTGAAAACCAGTCCTAAGCCTGAAAAGTGCCGTTGTAACTTAGAACAGTCACTAAACAAATGGTTGTAACTCGAGGACTACTTGCATATGAGGGGCAGGGAGCAAAGAGCAGATTTTTATATGAAACATTATGATCTTTTAGTAGTCCAAAGCAATCCTGTGTCTCCTAACAACAAGATCGTATTTTTACCTGGACCAATAATGCTTTCCAGGAATTATTGGGGACTATAGCCATAGGACAATCAGTGCTTCGAACAACAGTTGCTACCTGAAAGCGTGGTACTTCCTGGATCACAGAAAGACAAGTTTGAAAATAACAAAATCAGCCATAAAAACCCATGATTATTTACTACTGGACAGAATATCCCTGTCGATTTTTATATGCTACTCTAATGAAATCCTAAAACAACCAGTTTCGTTTACTGCTAGTAAAAGAATTCTGTGGTTATCTTTTATTTGAAACGTAATTCATTGCGAATATACAAAAGACCTAGGGGTTTTTTTTCCCTCCCTTTTATAGTTTCTTGACTTCGTGAAGTATTTGTTTCTTCCGAAATAGGTTTTTTTTTAGGCCTTGAAGGAACGCAGTCATGGGAGAAGGAATGAATAACGTTCTTTTTAAAAAACAATCCCAATTTTCAAATGGGTGCCATGTTTCTTTAGTTTTATTTCATACCAAGGAGCCGTCTTTCTCAAACAGAATCCCAAATCCATGTAGTCAGTTTTATTCCTGAAGCAAAGTGATTTCCTTATCCTGCCATTTGCTCCTGTAATGCAGTAGCCAAATGCAGCCTGGCTTTGTAAGATAATTCTGTTTTATTCCTTAGGCTGCGGTTCCCTCAATCCTTTCCTGAATATATGTTGAATATATGTTGAATTAGAACTCTCTCTATCAAATGTCATCGTTAGATGGTTGGTACCATTTTCTGATTCAGTGTTTCTGATTCAGATTCAGTGACGATGACTTGATTCTGTAAATCCTTTGCACCCTTTCAATTAGCCCCCAAGCAAAAGCAATGGTAGTCTGTCAGTTGCCTTTATTATACAGTGTAACACAACGGTGGCTTAGTGGATTCATGCTAGGTGATAGATTTCTCACATTTTTCAGACATTGATAAACATGTGGTGGAAAGTAGCCTTGGATCAACTCCCATACTTAATTCAGTAATATGCAATAGGGTAGTGTGAGAGGAGGGGTTGTACTGTCCCTGAAAAGTCAGTTTTATGTGTTGTCATCTACTTACAAGGAGGAGGAGGGAGAGCACGATGATGACAATTTGGCCAATAGCATCATCCAATTATCAAAGAGATATAATTACATAAAATTTGTGTTACAAAGACATCCAATGTAAAAATAAGTAAAATATTTATTTAGGAATTAGAGTTTGCATGCAAACCCCAGAACAATCACATCAGTTTGGGCTTTCAAAAGGCGTTTCAGATTGATACATAATTTTGACAAATGCTCCATTTCTCTGTGATCAATGAATAAAATAAACGCCCCCCTCCCCCAATTGAGAAAAGAAGAGGGCTCTTAATGTATCACGGCTGGCAATTGAGTCTCTCCAGATGGCTGGAATTATAGTTCTAATAATCTCTTGCCATTGGCCGTATGACAGGGGCAGATGAGAACTGATGTTCACAGCATCTGGAGAATATCCAGATCACTTGCCTTTCTTACATAGCGTTTTAATGTGCACAGTTCCCTAACAACACTCCCATAATAAGTCATTTCTCTTTAAGAAGCAAAGCTGTGTTAATGAGTTAATCATAGAGAAGAAAGTGTTCTAGCACTCTCCCAAAGTCCTATAGGCCCAAGCTGTAGGCTTTAAGTAGCTCCATCATGATCAGCACTTTCTATCTCACAGAGAAATAAATTGGTAGTTAGAATAGCCATACCCCAAATAAGAATGTTGTTTTGGAGCCAATCAAGCTTGAGCTGCCTTGCTATAATAGAGTAACAGAATTGGAAGGGACGTTGGAGGTCTTCTAGTCAACCCCCACCTGCTCAACCAGGAGACCCTATACTATTTCAGACAAATGGTTGTCCGATCTCTTCTTAAAAACTTATAGACACCCATATGGACCACCTATAGTCCCCACATATCTTCTAAGTCTCCTTTGAGTAGTTTTTTGCATTTAATATTCCCAAGCAGGTGGCTGGTTTTTGCTACAAAAACGGCAATGATCTAAAAACCTAATCAATCCTCCTTTTCACTCGTAGAGCTTGGCTCACAGAGCCACTCAACAGAAAATGCATGTTAGTCTGGTTGTATGGGTTGTGAAAAAGCTAGATGACCAGAAAAGTTACTGGTCACCTGCCACTGTGCAATGCTGTCTTAGAGTCTTTATGTCCCAAGGATATATAGTGGAGTGTCTTTTGACAGTTCAGCCACTGAAATTGTTTCAATCTCCTTTTTAAAAAATGGAGATTGTATGAAAGATATGTTATGAAGCAAAGCATAGCCCCTTAAAGGAAAGGAAAGAGGAAAGATGTTTCCAGAGGAAAGAAACAATGGAATGTGTAGTGTAGGGTTATCTATGCACCATCGGCATTTTTCATCTAACATCCATAGCTTTTAGGTTCCCAACTAATAATACATTTCAAACATTGTAAACCCATTGCTGTTAGCATAACAGGCCATTACTTTGAAGAAGCTAAGCATACAATATTGTTACTCTGTATTCACCAAAAGGAAAGGATAAAATGTAGAAAACTGTTCACATGCAACTGTGAATCGTGGCTTGGTATCATTCACATTATTTTTTAGCTCTTATAAAAAGACTCTTGTCAAGTAAGCCCATAGCTCTTTGCCATCACTTTAACAAATTTGTTCCATTAGAAAATGCTGAGAACCGCTAGAGAAAGTGAGTGAAGAATTTCCTACTCAAGTTTCTCTACGTGCCTTGATGATGCAACGCAGAATAGATGTTAGAGCAGAGTGATGACAACATTATCAACCAGTATATACTGTGTGTGTGTATACACACCCACACACACATGCATACACATATACACACACACACATACATACATACATACACGCCTCACATTTATTTACTCCTTTGATTCTTGGATCAGTGTTGGAGATTAGAATTCAGCAGGGAGCCGTCGCTAGACAATATGCTGTTGAATGCAGAGTGCAGAAAGGGTATTGAGTAATTTAATAGCAAAGCAACACAACTTTTTAAAAAGCTAATGTCCTTGAAAAGTACAGATAGGTCTATCAACAGTCTTTAACCATGATAGCTTAATGAAATCACCACCTGCAACATCAATATACTAATGAGCACCCCACTAATGGGGATAAAAGAATGCAAGAGGGTTGTCACCTTGTAAATTTTTGGAAACATCTGGTTGGCTGCAGATGGGAACTGAATAATGGAACAGATAGATCTGGTCCAAGGACGAAGGCTCTTTTTCTTCCCTTTTTTTATCCACTTTCTGTTCATCCAGTGGCTAACATTGCCACGTTGCTGCTCTCATTTTAATATTTTTATAACTGCACATGCATGTTTTGGGACACAGTATATATACAAATATTACAGTGAAGAGAACAGTGAAGAAATGGGACTAAATATAAATGGCAATCGCACTTAAACTTATATACCGCTTCACAGTGCTTTTACAGCCCTCTCTAAGCGGTTTACAGAGTCAGCCTATTGCCCCCAACAATCTGGGTCCTCATTTTACCCACCTCAGAAGGATGGAAGGCTGAGTCAACCTTGAGCCGGTGAGATTTGAACTGCCAAATTGCAGGCAGCCGGCAGTCAGCAGAGGGAGCCTGCAGTACTGCATTCTAGCCACTGCGGCTCTTAAAGAAGACCAAACTCCTGACAAAAGGTAGAACAATCTTAGAATTGACAATGAAGATATTGAAGAATTGGATAACTTCTGCCTTTTAGGATCAACTATGAACAGTAAAGGTACAAACAGTTAAAAAAAAAACCTCCACAGACCAGCACTCAGTAAAGCAGCCATGAAGACCTTGGAAAAGATATTCAAATGCCATGATGTACCTCTACCTACAGAGATCAGAATCATGCAAGCCATGGTGTTCCTGTGACACTCTATGGCAGGGGTGAGCAATTAAGGGGCCATATGAGAAATTGGGACTGTTGTGGAGTGCCACCGCTGCTGCCCCGCCCCAATGCTGCTGCCACCCTGCTCCCAACGCTGCTGTTGGACACCCTCCACCCAACACGCCTTGCTGCCTCTGCTGACCCTGCACTGACCTCCCACGACGGCTGCCCCACCCCTGACACTGCCAACACCCTTTCTTCCCCCCCCCCACTGTTGCCAGCGCAGCAGGCGGGACTGGGACTGCCCATAAACCAAATGTGTCCCAAGGACTGTAAAATGCCCTGGTCACCTCTATGGAAATGAAAGTTGGATTTTTAAAGAAGCAGATTAGGGACATTATTGATTCCCTTGAACTTTGCCATTGGAGAAGACTCCTGCGAGTGCCGTGGACAGCCAAGAAAACAAACCAATGGATGATTGAACAAATCAATCCAGTGTTCTCATTTGAGGCACAAATGGCCAGGCTCTAAGTATCCTATTTTGGGCACATCATATAAAGATCCAGCTCTTTGGAAAAGGCTCTAATGCTGGGGAAGTGTCAACCGTCCCGTTGGTAAATGCAACAAAAGAAACTCCTGTGACATTATTTTACCAAGAGTATAACTTTACTGATACTTCCACATGGGCATAGAAGTAGCAAAGCCAGTTCTTAAGTTTTTGCGCAAAAACGAGCACAGGTAAAATCCCCTTTTTTCCCTTGGACTTCCCCACAATTCATTGTCCACCAATCAGTTGTATTCATTTTGTTTCGGGAACATTCTGAGCAGCTAGGAGTGTTCCCAGTGTTTGACCAGGCTGCATTGGCTCCCTCCCTCCCAAGCCTCCCTTGCATCCCAATACTTTCCCTCCCCCGTCCCTGTTTCTGTTGTTTGGTTGCGAGCAGGGGTACGTGGCGAGTCAGCCATGACAGAAAGATGGAAGGAAAGAAAAGAAGAGGACAATCAGCAGCAAAATGGACAGACTCGGTTCCAGTGGCAAAGAACAGGCTAGGGATAGATCATCATGGAGAACAACTATGTGGTCACTGGGAATTGAAAATGACTTAATGGCATATAGTCAATATATACAAATATGACGGTGCTCCAATATGCATACACATTTTACATAGCAAAGCAACCTCTGTGCTGGAGTTCTACACATGTTGTAGTATCCAATTTTATGCTCCCAATTTTAATCCCCAGCCCACCTGTCAGTTGCTTCCCTTTGACTGTTGATGATGATCAAGTAGAATAGAATAGAATAACAGAGTTGGAAGGGACCTTGGAGGTCTTCTAGTCCAACCCCCTGCTTAGGCAGGAAACCCTACACCACTTCAGACAAATGGTTATCCAACATCTTCTTAAAAACTTCCAGTGTTAGAGCATTCACAACTTCTGGAGGCAAGCTGTTCCACTGATTATTTGTTCTAACTGTCAGGAAATTTCTCCTTAGTTCTAAGTTGCTTCTCTCCTTGATTAGTTGCCACCCATTGCTTCTAGTCCTTCTGCTCTGCATTCTTTCCAGAATCTCAACATCTTGTTTATATCGTGATGACCAAACCTGGATGTAATATTCCAAGTGTGGTCTTACCAGACATTATAAAGTGGTCTTAACACTTCACGTGATCTTGCTTCTATCCCTCTGTTAATGCAGCCTAGAACTGTGTTGGCTTTTTTGGCAGCTGCTGCATACTGCTGGCTCATATTTAAATGGTTGTCCACTAGGACTCCAAGATCCCTCTCACAATTACTACTGTTGAGCAAGGTACCACATATACTGTACCTGAGCATTTTGTTTTTCTTGCCTAAATGTAGAACCTTACTTTTTTTCACCATTGAATTTCATTTTGTTAGATAGCGCCCAATGTTCAAGTCTGTCAAGATCTTTCTGTAGATGGTGGATGATAGTGGCTCCAAAGCCAATAGAAATTGGGTGGTAGGTTTTTGGACAATTCTACTTATAATGTTGCTGTTCTTCCTTGTACATTTGGAGGAGGCATGACTTTCCAATTTATGAGGTATCAGAAAGATGCTTACATTAGCCTTTACCGCCTGTTTATGCTTACAATTTTTCATTACTTGACTGGACTTTTCAGCTCTGCAAACCATCTCAAGCTTTCAAGATTAATTGGGGTTTAAAATCCAATCCAAATAAATTAAAGCAGGAACTACAGCACAGTTGGAACTCTCTGATATGAAAAATACCTGACAGCATTGGTTTATCTTAGTTTTTTAAGGGATTTATTTTTTGAAGTTGTCTTTTAAGTAAAGAAAGTATAACTGTGAGCAACGGCATGACAAAAAGCCCGTGCTCTTTTTACCAAATGTCACCACCCTTGAGAACAGTTTGGCCTAGTGGGCTAAAGCCCCAGATAGAAATAAGGAGACCATGAGTTCTAGTCCCACCTTAGGCAAAGAAACCAGCTGGGTGACTTTGAGCCAGTCACTCACTCTCGGCCCAGTTCACCTCAAATAGCTATCTAATCTTTGTTTAAACTCTTCCAATGAAGCGAAACATACTATTTCGTGAAGAATAATTCCACTGGCTGACATTTCTTGTACTCAGGAAATCTCTTCTAATATTTCAATTTCCTGCTTGCTTGTAAGTTTCCCAGAGCATCTGCTCTGACCCTTCTAAGAGAAAACCTGCTGTATTCAATAGACCTTTGGTATAGAGCAGGAGTCCCCAAACTTGGCAACTTTAAGACTTGTGGACTTCAACTCCCAGAATTCTCCAGCCAGCATAGCTGGCTGGAGAATTCTGGGAGTTGAAGTCCACAAGTCTTAAAGTTGCCAAGTTTGAAGACCTCTGGTATAGAGTACAGGTAGTCCTCAACTTAAAACCATAATGGAGCCTGTCATCAAGCCAATGTCATGGTCATTAAGCAAGCATGTGTTTCACCCTGGGCTGGTTTTGCTGAAAAGCAGAAGTAAATGCCAGTTTTCAAGCAAAACTGTCATAAAATGCAGTCCCATGACTATTGGACGCTGCAAACAGCCATAAATGCAGAGCGGTTCCCAAGTGCCCAAAATGCAGGCACATGACTGTGGAGAGGGCAGCCATCGAAGCTTCAGACCCAAGTCGTAAGTACCTGCAGGGAGGTCCGTTGTAACTTTGAATGTTTGTTAAGCAACCAGTCATAAGTCAAGGACAATCTGTACAGCTGTGAGTCATTTCCTACAGTATATTGTCTCACTTTAAAACATTCTAGTTGGGTTCCTCCCTCCTTCCTTCCTTCCTTCCTTCCTTCCATCCTTCCTTCCTTCTTTCCTTCCTTCCTTCCTCTTCCTTCCTTCCTTCCTTCCTTCCTTCCTTCCTTCCTTTCTTTCTTCCTTTCCTTCCTTCCTTTCTTTCTTTCTTACTTTCTTACTTTCTTTTTCTTTCTTTCTTGTTGCAGATAAAGCAAATCTTTCATACATCATCTGTTGTTTTGCCTTTCCCTTTAGGTGAAGGTGAAGGGAGGGAAGAAGATGAAGTTTTAACTCTCTTGTATGACCCATGCCTAAACTGTTACTTTGATCCTGAGACTGGAAAATATTACGAATTGGCATAGATATGTGAAGAGATACGGAGCGCCACAAAGAACACAAACTCTGTGGCACTTGAGAGCCTTGGCAAATGCTATTCTCCCTGCTCCAAAGGCAAATGGAGAAACACTTGAAAAGACCATGTAATATTTTGTCTCTTTTTTCCATTTCTGCTATTTTTATCAGAGTGCGTAGAAAGCTTTTCTGACTTTCGTACAGGTTTAGTTTGTTCCTATTATTTGCAATATAAAAGATTCCTACATGTGAACTGAATTACACCAAATCAAAGATATGTCCTGGATTTAATCTGTGAATGCTTGTATAATTTTTTTTTCACCTAGTCATTTTTTTTATCCCGTCATTTAAAGAAATATATTGCATCTTTGTACTTTAAAAATACAATGTTCAAAAAGAAATACCTCCAACAATTGTCTTTTCTTTTTTATTCCTGATATTTGTTAAAACAACATTCTTTTTTTTTTAAATAGGAAAAGTCAAAGCTATGAGTACTAGTAACCCCTTGATTTAAGGCTAGTCGCTTAGCAACCATTCAGAGCTACAATGGGGCTACTTACAACCCAGATTCAAAATTTCAACAGCCAAGCCTTCCCCCACCCCGTGGTCACATGATTGCATTTGGGGCCCACATTTATGGGTGTTTGCAGTCACATGACCACAATTATGACATTTATTTCCAGAAACCGGTTTACTTTCATTTTCCATTTTCTGGCAAAAAATGCACATGTGCAGATAATGGAGTCACTTAACCACAACGGTGATTCACTTAACAGCTGCCATAAAAAGATCGTAAAATCGTCATGGTGACCCACTTAACTGGCACAACATACGACCGGAATTCCAGTCTCAAATATGGTCCTAAGTGGCAGACTACTTGTATATAAGACTAAGGGAACCTATTAGGTGATTTGGGTGTTTTAGTGGGTGCCAAGTTCAAATGAGCCAGCAGTGAGATGCAATTGCAAAGGAAAAAAAACAAATGTAATCTTTAGGTTGCTTCAAAAGAAGTATAGTGTCAGGATCATGGGAAGTCATCCTCATTCCTTTCTGTTGTGTTTTGGCTAACTCACACCCAGAATACTGTATCCAGGTCTGTGTGCAGCACTTTAGGAAAAGCAGTAACAACAAGGAGCATATTCAGAAGAGATGAAGGCCTTGGGGGCAAAAGGTTTAATGAGGAATGGTTGGAGTGTGGACATGTTTAGCCTGGGAAGGAAAAAACATTGGGAGGGGGGACATAATGGTTGCCTTCAAGCATCTGAATGGCTATCGTGTGGAAGAGAGACCTGCTCTTTTAGACTTAAAGTGTATGGAGATTCTCAGTCATCCAGGTCATGGTTGTCCCAAAGGTGCTTTTTCAGGAGGCAACTGGACTTTTCTTGTTTTTTCTTTGAAGACATTTCGCTTCTCACCCAAGAAGCTTCTTCAGCTCTGACTGGATGGTGGGGAATGGAAGCTTCTTGGATGAGAAGCGAAACGTCTTCAAAGAAAAAACAAGAAAAGTCCAGATGCCTCCTGAAGCAGCACCTTTGGGACAACCATGACCTGGATGACTGAGAATCTCTGTAGACTTTTAGCCATGCACTTTGGGATGAACACCCTTCAAATGGTGTGGGAGTATGAACGGGTTTCCAGAGAAAAAATTGTAGACTACAAGAACATTTGCACTACTCGGGTGACCCTGAGGACACAGATAAACCTCCAAGTACCTCAACGACTCTCTAAAAGGATGCAAATGACCAGCTGTCTGCAAGGAATATAAATCCTTCCATTCCCCACCATCCAGTCAGAGCTGAAGAAGCTTATTGGATCAGAAGCGAAACGTCTTCAAAGAAAAAACAAGAAAAGTCCGGTTGCCTTCTGAAAAAGCACCTTTGGGATGTCTTTTAGACTTGTTTCAGAAGACAGGACAAGAAAGAACGGGTTTAAATTATTTTTAAAAAAGTGAATTCTGATTGAACATCTGGAAAGTTTTTCTAAGGGAAGATCTGTTCAGCAATAGGACAGATTGCTTCGGGGTGTAGTAGATACTCTCTGGGAATACTGTTGTAGTGGATTCCTGCACATGCTTAACTTATCTCTTTTTTTTTTTTTACCTTCTAGTCAGTGTGGAGTCCTGGTGACTACTGGACTAGGCAAGCTTGCAGTTTTATTGGCAAGATTTTCAGAAGCAGTTTGCCATTGCCTTTTTCCTGGGGCTGAGAGAGACTAAGGCAGGACAAGAAGCCATGGTCATCTGGTTTCTAGCCTGATGCCATCATCACTATACCAGACTGGCTCTCCCACATGCTAACTAGAGACAGAAAATAGTACACTATCTTGTCCAGTGGTGGGATTCCAAATCTTCCTACCGGTTCTATGAGAGCGCGCTTTGCGCGCATGCACAGCACTCAAAGACCGCCCTCGGTGTCAGCGCTGGTGAGCTGAGCTGTTGTTTAGCTCAGCTGAGGCGCGGCAATCCGTTCTGCCGCACAAATCAGCTGAACTAAAAAACGAATATAGGACGGAACGGTGGGGGCGGGAGGGCAGGGCCAGCCAGAGGTGGTATTTGCCAGTTCTCCGAACTACTCAAAATTTCCGCTACCGGTTTGCCCGAACCGGTCCAGACCGGCTGAATGCCACCTCTGATCCAGTCCTATTTATTAAAGCCATAAGAGATTAATTTCTGTGTTAACACCAAAAGATGCCATTGTTGAGATGAAAGGTAGAAAACGGTACTAAAAGTGGAAAGATGAGCAAACCCTTTCTCTGATCACCCTCACAACACAAGGGCACAATGTGAGGTCCCAAGCCACGTGCAGCCCTTGATTTCCTCAGATGTGACTCCAGAGACCTCAAAAAATGGTCATTTTTAATGTTATGGAACATTATGGAACACATAAGTGCAGAATAAACTCATATGATTGTGATTTTTATCAAAAGTAAACGCAAGTTAAATTAACCGTCTTTTAATTCTCTCCTGAATCCCATCCAATTCTAGAAGAACTCAACTTGGCTTCCAAAAACTCATGTGATCAAAAATACCAATATTTCCAAACTGCAATAGAAAAATGAAAGCTAAAATTCCACCCCTGCTGAATTTTGAGCGCTTGTGAGTTTATCAAATCTTCCCAACATTTAGCTTGCCTTATTTTCCCACACTTGATTTTTAATACCCGCTGAACTCCATTTGGTCTCAAGGGTTTCAACAGACGGCTTCAGTCACCAGATACTTGGCCTTACCTGGAGCCGATTTTTCAACAAGGCAAGTGCAGCATCGCAGCCGAACACATGATCTCATTTGACAAACTCTCAAACTTTGTGACAGTTTCCCTTAACAGGATGTCACACCAGCTGCGACTGGATACTGGGCTCCATGGCTCACTTGGCATATGGCATCTGAAAAATGACAAGGGAGAGAGTTTTGATGTTGTTTTTTGTGTCTGCAAACCTTCTGGAACTGGTGGTTTGTAACAATAAGCATGAAAAGTCACTCTGGCGATTTCTCTGCTTCTCTTGGGGGAGCCTTTTTAAAACGCAGTGAAATGAAATGCAAATGTACCATGGAAGAGCTTTTTTCTCTGAGAAATAACAGGGTCGTGGCTAACAGAAAGAGGAAGAAAACAAAAACAAAGTATTGTACTAATCTTTTTAAAAGATACAGATGAATATTTGAAGGACTGAATTAAATGTTTTGGAAGGAGAAGGAAGCAGGGAGAGCAGAAGTTTAATAAAATCCCTAGAGAGATACCTTGAAGAAATGGGATTAGGTTTAAAGGCTGGATTTTCCAGCTGGCCCTTTTTTCCCATTTTTTTAAAATAAATACCAACATGATACTAATAGATCTCGCTGTTTTATTTTTTTAGGTTCGTTTTGAAATCAATGGATGGCTCTAAAAGTGGGGGGGGGGGAACCATGAACTCTGTTTCCTCCAAATGGGAATAAATGGCAGATGGGTTAACTTTACGTTACTGTCCATTTTGTAATTGCTTTTTTCCTTAAACAGCTGTGCTTTTTGATTAGTTATTCAAACTGGGTTGTTCAGGGTTTTTTTTTAATGGTAGTAAGCATCTCCCCTCTGGGTGATATTTTGAAGCTTTGTAACAAAGATCCCGCTTTCCCAAATGGAACACATTCATTTAGATTGCAGTCTCAAATCAGCAAGGAATCCGCAGAGATACTCTAAATGGAAAAACAATCCATACCTCTGAAATCAGGCCAGGAGTAAAATGCCACGATCTACCAGCCCCACCATCACTAAAAGGGCATTTGAGAGGCTTTGTGTTATGTCCATGTTAACATAATGTAAGAAAGAGCCATGTTCATTTAGAGTCAAATTTCCTATTAAGCACCATAAATATTACTAGCTTGAGTGCCCAACAACTGGTCTGTAACATATCTTCCCTTACGGTCGTATGTCACAAATCTTGGAAACCATGTTATGTTTTTTTCAGAGATGTCCTGCTGCATGATCTGAGCATGGTTTTAGCAGACACAAGACCAGTTCATCTCCATCAGAACTTTCTTAAAGAGAAAAAGGAGCTCCCTCCTTTTTGCTACAGCATATCAAGTTAAATTCCCTTGGCCAGCTTGTATTGTGGTTTCCGCTTCATTGGTGCTACCAATAGGCTGCTATAGGGCAGAGAAGGAAACATGAGATACCACCAATGACTGTCAGTCATTATACACAATTACGTTTTTGGTGGATCTACCACGGGGCTACAAAAGTTGTACTTAATCATAACTGATGAAGCTTCTTGGATGAGAAGTGAAACTTCTTCCCCAAAAAACAGTCCAGTTGCTTTTTTGGGGGGGGGAAGCACCTTTGACACAACTATGACCTGGAAGACTGAGAATCTCCATAGACAAAAGTTGTACTAGTTCCACAGTTAAAATCTAAAAGGACACCATACAGAAGACACCAAAACAAAAAGGGAGGGTGGAAGAGGTTGAGGAAAACATGCCTCAGTACCCCTACCACAGTAGATAAGATTCTGGAGAAAACAAATGCCATGGATTTTTGTTTTTCTCCAGCAGATGCAAGAAGTGCTGAAAATGATCCTTCCCGTATGAGGAAGGAAAGGAAGGAAGGAAGGAAGGAAGGAAGGAAGGAAGGAAGGAAGGAAAAGTCATGTTTTTCTCATTCATGACTGCTGGTCTTGTTTTTGCTTAGCCAATGCCTTTAATCCCCATTTGCTGTCTATCATAAAGTAAATTTAAAGATGAGGAAATTTAAGTCGAACCAGCGTTACATCAGCCCTGCAGATCTTGGGAAGAGCCAGATGTGGGTTTCAGCAGGCTCTGACCAGTTCTGGAGAACCGGTAGCGGAAATTTTGAGTAGTTCGGAGAACCGGTAAATACCACCTCTGACTGGCCCCGCCCCCATCTATTCTCTGCCTCCCGAGTCCCAGCTGATCAGGAGGAAATGGGGATTTTGCAGTAACCTTCCCCTGGAGTGGGGAGGGAATGGAGATTTTGCAATATCCTTCCCCTGGAGTGGGGAGGGAATGGAGATTTTGCAATATCCTTCCCCTGGAGTGGGGAGGGAATGGAGATTTTACAGTATCCTTCCCCTGCCATGCCCACTAAGCCACGCTCACCAAGCCATGCCACACCCACCAAGCCATGCCACACCCACCAAGCCACGCCCACAGAACCGGTGGTTAAAATTTTTGAAACTCATCACTGGGAAGAGCCTATAATTATGCAAATGTCCCAGCTTTAAAATATGGTTCTTGAGGATCAGGTCAAAAATAGCAATTGTCTCTTCATCGATAGAAGTCTAATCCAAAGACAAAGTCCATTTTGGATCTCCAGCTCTGAGAAAAGCCACACAGACAATATCAAAGCACCAAAATGGAACTGAAAGAAAGATTCTAAGAACAATCCTTGTATCTTTCAAAAGAAACAAGCTCTGAGTCAACCCTTGCAGAAAGTAAAGCTAAAGGTAAGATGAAGCTGATGACACTGCAAATGTTATCTAGAGATCCATAACCAGGGCTTAGCAGGCAGATCATGAGAAGGCCCTGCTCTGTACTGCCTTGACAATGTCCCATTCAGAGTTCTGGACACTACAATTCGGAAAAGATCATGACCAATTGGAGTAACTTCAAAAGAGGTTTCCCAAGATGGTGAGGAGACTGGTCCAGTGAGGAGTGGTTAAAGGAACTATTGTAAGTTTGAGTGCTCCAACACTGGAGATTTTTAAGAAGAGATTAGACAACCATTTGTCAGAAATGGTAGGGTTTGCTGCTTTAGCAGGGGTTGGACTAGAAGACCTCCAAGATCCTTTTCAACTCTGTTATTCTGTAGGGGGAAAGATTGAGTGGAGAGCTGCCAGCGGCCTTCAAATGTGTACAGTAAAGGTTTGTTATAGAGAGGACAGAGAACAGGACTAGAAGCAATGGCTTGAAACCATAGGAAAGTGGATTCAGGTTAGATAATTAGAAGGAATTTCCTTAAAATGTCCTACAAAATTTGGAAGCCTCATTACAATCTCGTTAACTTGCATAAACAAGAATATTCTATCTATTGCAGTAAAATTCCTTTGAATGACACCTCTAGAGGCATCCATGAGGAAGCAGGAATTGGGAGAGGGCAATAATGAATGCAACAGCACAACGCAAACTTTGTCCCTTTTGTCCATTGTACTGTGATGCCAAATGAATGCTCACCCAAGGCAGAGCTGGCATTGCGCCATGGCTGTCATCATTTTGACAAAAAGCATCAGCTTCTGCAGATGTTTCTGGACTTTCTGGCTCTAGAAAAAAATGCTCCAGAGTCATGTTCACGCAAAGCCCACATCTTCTGAAATATTGGTCTCCACATTGAGATCAGGATTCCTCTTCATAGCTGTTTTTTGTGTTAAATGTGGTATACTTCGTCACACTACCTAATGTGATAAAGCATGGGCTATGTAGTAGTTAGGAAAATAAGCTACAAGGGTCAGTCAAGGTTTAGTGAAGTCTAAACCTCAACTTCTATTTAGGAAAAAGCATCAGATAGCACCTTCCTTCAATCCCAAGCACTGCAATTTGAAGACACTCCAAAGGAGTCCACAAATCGAACTCTACAGGAACCAACCCCAATTTATGGGTGATCTTTGACCTGCCATCTCAAATCCAGCAGCAAGATATAGGCTGATGTAGCCCTTCCTCAGCATTGATTCCATCCTGAAGGAACTCCAGTTGCTGACGAGGTGCCTAGGATATAATGTGCTACATAAAGATTAAGCACAATTAGTGCCCTCTTTGGTCTAATGAACCTATCAAAAGACAAGGCCTAGCTTTTTCAGGAAGTCACTCCATAATCACGCTGGCATTTTGAAATGCCATCCATTTTGATCAGGCCTCATTAATGTGCGGTGTTTGCACTGTGGAGCAGCGGAATTACAATAAGCTTGGAAGAGAGCTGGGAGAGTCAGCAGATCTTGACAGAAGGTCATCAATCAAATATTAGGCACCTTTCTATATATTCTGTAGATGTCAGGAGTGAGAGACTTTTGGGCACATTTCATATTGCACCAGACCTTCAAAGACCTTCATTCTCCTCCTTACATGTAGCCACACACACACAATACCCACATGCATACAAACCCAAGTTTTTGTGATGTTTCTGTTTTGTTTTGTCATGTAATACTGTGGTATCTTCATTTTATTCCGTCATGTAAGCCATTCCCAGAATTGGAGTTGTTGAGTTTTTGGCATTTCATTTTCTGACGTGTTAAGCAGGGGTGGGTTCTAACTTACCTCGCTGCCGGTTCGCTTCCTCCCGTGCCGCATGGGCACACCTCATGAGCGCCCGCGCACATGTGCAGGGCCGAAAAGTCCAAAAAAATCTTTAAAAAGAGCCAACAAGATGGCGGCGCATGCGCAATGCCGGCAACTCGGCTTCTGCGCATGCGCAGAAGAAAAAAAAATCAAAAAAATTCCCCCCCAAAAAAATTCCCAAAAAAATTCCAAAAAAAAAGATGGTGGCGTCCACGGACCGGCACCGACCAAACCGGCTCCGTGACGTCACCAGCGGGTTGCTACCGGTTCGGGCAAACCGATCTGAACTGGGAGGAACCCACCTCTGGTGTTAAGACAGCTTCAAATAGGGGAGAAATTGCTTACTTTCACAAATCACTAAGGTTGGCTGATGCCATCTTTATAGGAATCTTTTCCTGCATTTTCCGTAACAACTTTAATCGGCTCAGATTTCTTAAAAAGGAAGGAAAAACAAGTGACGTTGTATTGACAGAGGGATTGGACGCTCAAGGGAGATGAGGGTTAGGTCTTCATCCCCAGAAGAATCCATGCCGCATATTTTCCCAAGTTTTGACTGGGGTGTAAAACTTGATTTCATAATAAATAAGATCTAACAACTACAAAATGTAGGGCTCTTTCTCATCTAACAAATTTTCTGTTAATGTGCAAGAAGGTATCATTGCAAAATTGATTAGTTGTCTTCCAAGTTTCTTTTTATTTTACAAAGCATCTCCTTTTACAGACCATAAATTTACCCTGGCCTTAGCCTTCTTTGAAGTTCAGCTTCTCTGTATATGTATATATAATATAGGCACACAGAGCTAGTCATATTTGTGTGTCACTTGCACACATAAATGGAAAGTAGGTGTTCTCCAAGACTGGTTTTAACTGAAGGTATCAAACCTCGTCTGACAAGATGAAAACTCTTGGGACACCATGAGATTTTTGCTTAGGTGTGCAATTGTTGTTTTTCTTTGGTGGGGGGGTGGAGATAATTTTAAATTTAGGATTATCTTATTTCAGGTAAATGTGATACCCTGTTTCCCCCAAAATAAGACATCCCCTGATAATAAGCCCAGTCGGGCTTTTGAGTGCATGGCAATAAGGCCAAGCGCTTATTTCAGGGTTCACAAAAATATAAGACAAGGCCTTATTTTCGGGGAAACACGGTAGTACTACGCTATTACAACAGATAGCCCTTACAAAACCAGGCTGACAAACCATATTATTTCTCATTTAATTGGAGAGAAAACATATCTCCTTTCTTGACAACTGGTGGTAATTTTGTCATGCATTTTCCTCCTATATGACAGCTAATTCTTCTCCATTCAAGGATATAAGCCGAGGTGGCGCAGTGGTTAGAGTGCAGCACTGCAGGCTACTTCAGCTGACTGCTAGCTGCAGTTCAGCGGTTCAAATCTCACCGGCTCAAGGTTGACTCAGCCTTCCATCCTTCTGAGGTGGGTAAAATGAGGACCCAGATTGTTGGGGGCAATATGCTGACTCTGTAAACCGCTTAGAGAGGGCTGTAAAGCACTATGAAGCGGTATATAAGTCTAAGTGCTATTGCTAATATGAAACCTTTATTTATTTTTTTCCCTCTCCAAAGGACACTGAACCATTCCCAGAGCCTGCTGCTCCTGGCAAGCAGCCAACTTTTACTGATCAACACCTGATCTCTCTCTACAATCAAACAATACAATTCTTCCCCGCGGCCCTCCCCTTACAAGGGTATTCAAACTCAGTAAGAGCTGGAGGTAGAGCGAAAGGCCACACAGATTGTTTCAAACACTATGGAAATAATCTCCTGTAAAATAATAGCCTCTGCCCCAGAGAGTACTTCCTCCCCCAAAATACTCACAGCCCCCAACCTGCAACAACTCCAAAAGAAGACAAACTCGTATCAATATACTTCCAATCCCTGCTTACTGCTCAGCTCTCTGTGGGTTTTAACTCTGATTTCTATGCTTGCTTTTGGTTTTGAGATTGTTCTGATTTTAGCTATTTATTACCACCGTATTTTGTCTTGTTGTTGTTGTTGTTGGAGCTTATACATCTCCCAGAGGCCTTGGAGATCAAGATGGGTTCTAAGTATTGAATACAGTTGATCCTCTACTTAAGTGGGATCATGTTAGAGATTTTTTTTTTCTCTGTTGTAGAAAAATAAATCAGAAGCTCTCACAGTTGACTACATTTTGCTGAATCAAATAACTTCTTTATAATCATATCAAAATATTTACAGTACCATACATTCTTCTTTACATCAACATAGCATAATGAAGTCTTCACACAGAGAGATACAGAGACAGACCCGAGACTGGAAAAACACGTCCAGCTCCTGGCTTAATTCCTTTTGCACAGACTCAGTAGCACTTTACTCACATTGGCTGACTAAGTTACCACATGACTCTTCCTGCTCATGAATATCCCAACAGATCAGAATTTTTGTTGCTAAGCAAGGCAGTTATTAATTGAGTCTATACTATACTACACTATTAAAAAGATGTTGAGACTCTAGAAAAAGTGCAGAGAAGAGCAACCAAGATGATTAGGGGACTGGAGACTAAAACATATGAAGAACGGTTACAGGACCTGGGCATGGCTAGTCTAGTGAAGAGAAGGACCACATGATAGCAGTGTTCCAATATTTGAGGGGCTGCCACAGAGAGGAAGGGGTCAAGCTATTTTCCAAGGCACCCGAAGGCAAGACAAGGAATAATGGATGGAAATTGATCAAGGAGAGATTCAACCTAGAAATAAGGAGAAATTTTCTGACAGTGAGAACAATCAACCAATGGAACAGCTTGCCTTCGGATGTTGTGGGAGCTTCATCACTTGAGACTTTCAAGAAGAGATTGGACTGCCATTTGTCAAAAATGGTCTCCAGCTTGGGTGGGGGGGTTGGACTAGATGACCTACAAGGTCCCTTTCAACTCTGATAATTTGTAATCTGTAATCTGTAAAATAATCTGTAAGAGTCGGGACTGATTTTATGATAGTTCTTAAGTGAATAATTACAGTTGTTAAGTGAGTTGTGTGGTTGTTAAGGGAATCTGGTTTGCCCCATCGACTTTGCCTGTTGCAAACTCACTGGAAAGGTTGCAAATGACAATGATGTGACTCTGGGATGCTGTAGCTGTCAAATACATGCCAGTTGCCAAGGGGCTGCCACAAAGATAAAGGGGCCAAACTATTTTCCAAAGCACCTGAACGCAGGACAAGAAGCAATGGATGGAAACTACTCAAGGAGAGAAGCAACCTGGAATTAAGGAGAAACTTAATTCCTAACAGTGAGAACAATAAACCAGTGGAACCGCTTGCCTTCAGAAGTTGTGGGTGCTCCATCACTGGAGACTTTCAAGAAGAGATTGGACAGCCATTTGTCTGAAATGGTATAGGGTCTCCTGCTCGAGCAGGGGACTGGACCAAATGACCTCCACTTCCAATTCTTTTATTCTTTTATTAAAGAGCTGTGGTGGCGCAGTGATCAGAATCAGGGGTGAAATGCTACCGGTCCGCTCTTACCTGTCGGTCGCCGTAGAGCCGGTCGCCAAGGTAGCGCGAGGCGCCGCCCACCCGCCCGGACGCCACCATTTAGGTTCTTTTACCCTCTGCGCATGCGCAAAGCGTTCTGTGCATTTGCAGAGGGTAAAAGAACTCAAATGGCGGCGTCCGGGTGGGTGGGCGGCGCCTCGCGCTACCTTGGCGACCGGCTCTACGGCGACCGACAGGTAAGAGCGGACCGGTAGCATTTCACCACTGGTCAGAATGCAGTACTGCAGGCCAATGTTCCCTCTGACATTGAAAATTGCCGCACGGCAGTTGGAAACTGCCGCGGGGCGATTTCCTATCACGTGCACGGCTGCACACCTGCGCAGCTTAGAGGGAACATTGCTGCAGGCTACTTCTGCTGACTGCCGGCTGCCTGCAATTTGGCACTTCGAATCTCACCAGGCTCAAGCCTTCCATCCTGCCGAGGTCGGTAAAATGAAGACCCATATTGTTGGGGGCAATATTCTGACTTACTCTCGCTTAGAGAGAGCTGTAAAGCACTGTGAAGCAGTATATACTGTAAGTCTAAGTGCCATTACTATTCTATGTTATTCTTTGCACAGATTTTGATTATGTGATTGGGGCGGATGCTGCAATAATCATAAGTGCAATGACCGGTCATAAGTCACTTTCTTCAGTGCCTTTGTAAATTTGAACAGTCGCTAAATGAATGGCTGTAAGTTAAGGATTACCTGTAAATAAATAAAATGTCTTTGAAAGCCAGTATGGTAGAGTGATGGTTAAAATGCTAGACTGGCATTGGAGAGATCACACTCAGCCACAGAAATGCTCTGGGTGACATGGGACTAACCCCCCCTCCCAAGATTGTTGGTCAGGGGAATAATGGGAGGTTAGAGCTTTCAATAAACAACATTGATCGCTTGACTGAAAGGCAGGCCAGAAAGCTAGTAAATAAACAACCGTAGCAAATTTGGACCAAATTTCAGAAAAGTATAGAAAACAGGAAATGCTGAAAATGAAACTAATGACCTCAGAATCCAAATCAACCACACAGCCAACCAGAGACAGCACTGACCCTCAACCAATCCATGCAACCCCACCACCAGCAGTTCACCTCCCAATGACTCTCACCCAGGGGTGAAATTCAGCAGGTTCTGACAGGTTCTGGAGAACCGGTAGTGGAAATTTTGAGTAGTTCGGAGAACCGGCAAATACCACCTCTGGCTGGTGTGGGGTGGGAATGGGGATTTTGCAATATCCTTCCCCCAGGAGTGGGGAGGGAATGGGGATTTTGCAGTATCCTTCCCCTGCCACACCCATCAAGCCACGCCCACAGAACCGGTAGGGAAAAATTTTGAATTTCACCCCTGCTCTCACCTCATGTAACCTCCCCATCACAAGACCTATCACAAGACTGTTACTGATGACTCACACCTGACCCATCAAAAGTCCCATCACAAGACCCTCACTTGACACACCCACACCTGAAACCCTTATAAACAGAAGAACACCAACATTGACGTCCCCTAAACTCTGCTGAAGATGTTACCTAGCCTGGTAATGAAACATTCGGAAACCAACCCACAAGGAGAACGAACCTTCACCCTCATCCTACAACCGAGCTACAGATATTCGCCACTATTGCAAACTATTGAGTTATGTCCAGTGGTGGGCTGCAACCGGTTTAACAACCGGTTCGGTGATCGCGCGCTTCGCTTAATGCGCTTGTGTGCAGCGTTCGTCGGAACTGATCGTTGGAATTACCAGTTCACCCGAACCGGTCCGAGCCGGCAGCAGACCACCACTGGTTATGTCTCACTGGGAGGAGGAGTCTTGCACAGAACTCACACTTGGTGCCAGTAGAATCTCTACACAAGAAGTCATTTTTTTTTTCACTTTTTAAATAGGGCAAACAGAAAGTCAACAAAAGACCAGAAAATAAAAAGAGCAGAACAATAATAAAAATAAGCAAGAACTGGAATCAGGGAGATAAACAATTTATGAGTACAGTACAGAGTGTACGTGCATTAATGTTCTTAAGAAAAAAAATATAAAAATTCTAAATATCTGAAATCATCTTCCTGCTCAGAAAGGCTTGATGAAGGAATGGATCTATTAGGAAATCCAGTTAAAACTAGATTAAAACAAACCATGGCAGAGGGTGTCAGTTTTACCCAAATGTCCACTAAATCTGAAAGTATGTTATTAGAGCAATTACATAAATTTAGGTATAAACAAATGAGGCTACTTCACATGATTTGTCTAAAGCACTTAGAATAGATCTTGTCTGCTAGTTTGAAGCAATGCCTAAATGCAAATTTTGTCCATCATACTCAAAGTCTGTTATGCTAGGGTTTCCCAACCTTGGCAACTTTAAGACACGTGGACCTCAACTCAGGGGTGAAATTCAAAATTTTTCCCTACCGGTTCTGTGGGTGTGGCAGGGGAAGGATACTGCAAAATCTCCATTCCCACCCCACTCCTGGGGGGAAGGATATTGCAAAATCTCCATTCCCACCCGTTCTGGGGCCAGCCAGAGGTGGTATTTGCCGGTTCTCCGAACTACTCAAAATTTCCTCTACCGGTTCTCCAGAACCTGTCAGAACCTGCTGAATTTCACCCCTGCCTCAACTCCCAGAATTCCCTAGCCAGTGCCCCTCTTAAAGTTGCCAAGTTTGGAAAATCCTGCCCTAGGGGCATGTCTGTTAATTGAGATTCTATTGTCCTTTCAGTGCCTGTTAGAGTGAGGGGAATGATGAATGCAGCATTGCAATCTCACAATGCAAGCCCCGCCCCTTTCTGCATACATCACAGTATTGCAAACATGCCCCATAAGGTTGGCTTTTGTTCATCTGTTCTGATGAATGAAGCAACAACAGCCAAAGAACCAGGTTAATTTAACAAACAAACAAAAATTTGACAGACATAAGCCTTGCTCTATTTATCTGCCTGTCTTTTGGGGCTGATATGGTATGGTAAACTGATAACTTTGTCTCCAAAATGTGTACATAAAATGGGGATTAGAGGAGAAAGCTGTTGATTCACAGAATTAGATTTATATTTTGGAATTTAGAGCACATTTGTGCATTGTATTTACTTATGTTCTTAGGATCGATTGTTTTCTTCTAGCAACAACATTGCCTTCTTAAAAATGCATGCTTTACGGTCATACTGTAATATTATGATTTAATATTATATCAAATTATAGCAGCCATTTGAAACAAGTTTTATAAGGCGTTTCGTATGACCACAATCTCATTAAACTCAATGGAGTTCACTTTTCAGCAAACATGCCATTATTATCTGCTAGATGCAACACAGGTTGGAAATGTCTCTTAGAACTGTTGGAATGAGGAAACACAGACTTATCTCCAGTTCTGGAGATTAAGTTGCTAAGTATTGAACTTTGCAATGCTACAAAAATACAAAAATGATTCATATCTACCTCCAGTTCTATGTGTTTAAATATTGGAAAGAAAACCTCATAACTGCTGGGGAAATTTTATATCTTTAACAATAAAACCCACTTATTCCCTGTCATTGCTGTTTTCTTCTCCTTTAATAACCTTCCTTTTCTTTCACTGTATAGCCAATAATAACATTCTTTACCATTTTTTAAAAATGTAGGTTTAAATGCAAGTAAATCTTCACCCGTTCTGATTTGCTTTTTTTTCTCTGGTCATCCCGATCATTATTTTTATGCACTGTGTAAACCAAAGTAATGTGTGTGGAAAGCTGAGGGCCTTTAGTGCTCTAAATAGCTCAGATGTTCCGTCTCTTCGGTGCAACAACCCGTAGCAGCATTTTAAGAGCCTCATTCAAAAGGGAATGCTGGAAACTCTCAGGGACGAGAAGAACGTTTTAAAACACTTTCACAAGCGAGTGTGTAAATCCCTCTTAATTCATGCTTTATTAACCATCATCATTTTAGATAAATGTTTTGCCCCCGTTCGTCTTCCTCAGGCACTAAGCCATCTGCTGCAAATGCTTCCTATAAACGTTTCATAAACCTGTTACTTCTGCCTTGTGAAGGAAGGAGGAGGAAGAGGGCTTTTTCTCAGCTGCATTATATGGTTAGCTTATAATAAAAGAACGCTTTTCGAACTTTCGGTTATGAAGAGAGATGATTGATTTAGCGCGATACGATGCATCAAGAAGAAAAATATATACCTTTTCTTCCCAGCCTGGTGTTTTCCCTCATTCTATGAAAATCTCGCATCAAGAAAAGGTGGTGAATATTACAGCTGTCTCCGAATAAATAAATAAATAAATAAACAAACAAACAAATAAGGTAACAGAGAGTTTAGCCTATGCAGGTTAGAAACTTGCCATCTGAAATCAATAAAATGATTTGGGAAGCTTGGAATCTGCAACAGCCCATCTCTTGAGAAGCCATTTTCAGTCCACCCAACGTTCTGAACAGAAAGATGCAGCTGCGAAGAGAAAGCATATCTTAGGATCTGCAGGTTTGTTAAGAAAGCCTTTCCTGCTGCTTTCTAGACGAATGGGACTTCAGTTCCCATCATTCCATTCTATGGTATAACACTGGATGGAGATCATGGGAGATGAACACAAGTGGACTTTGACTTATGACCAGTCACTTATCAATCATTCAAAGTTACACCACAGTATTGCAAAGTTCAATACTTAGCAACCATTCAAAGTTACAATAGACCTAAAAGCAAAGGTAAAAGTTTATCCTGTGCAGTCGTGTATGACTCTAGGGAACAGTGGTCATCTCTGTTTATTAGCCGAAGGAGCCAGTGTTATCCAAAGACATTTCCGTGGTCATGTGGCCATCATGACTACACACCGAAGTGCATGGAATGCTGTAACCTTCCCCCAGAAGTGGTACCTATTTATCTACTTGCATCTTCATGCTTTCGAACTGCTAGGTGGGCAGGAGCTGGGCAAGTAACAGGAGCTCACCCCATCGCACAACACTTGAGTCTCGAACCTGGGCTATCTGCTTTCCAGCTGACAAACTTAGCGTCTTTAACCACTGAGTCATTGCGCCTCCTACAACAGATGTGTCTTTGGGTTATTTATGAACCAGATTTGAAGTTCTGATGGTCAGGGGCCCTCCGCAGTCATATGACTGAATTTTGGGTGCTGGGCAACATGTCTGCATTTACAGCCACTTACAGCCACTGGTCCAAGGTCACCCAGCTAGCTTTGTGCCTAAGGTGGCACTAGAAATCACAGTCTCCCGTCTTGTAGCCTAACGCCTTAACCACTACACCAAACTGGGTCTCACAACAGTATTAGGCATTCCTATTCTAAATAAATCCCATTACTGATTTTCATTGACTTTGCTAAAAGGGACTGGTGGGAGTTTATGGGTTTGAGCCACGGTGGCGCAGTGGTTAGAGTGCAGTACTGAAGGCTACTTCTGCTGACTGCCAGCTGCCTGCAATTTGGCAGTTCAAATCTTACCAGGCTCAAGGTTGACTCAGCCTCCCATTCTTCTGAGGTGGGTAAAATGATGACCCAGATTGTCGGGGGCAATATGCTGACTCTGTAAACTGCTTAGAGAGGGCTGTAGAGCACTGTAAAGCGGTATATAAGTCTAAGTGCTATTGCTATTGCTATTATTTTCTACTTGCAGTCTTTAGCATCAGCCATTTCCGCAAGCATTTTGGGAAGTAAACCGCCCAATGTCTGTACTTCATCACCATTTGCCTAGGGTCAAACACAATTGTCTCACACAGAGCAACATTTCCATACTTAACTGGATGCACAGATTTTCTTTTATACTTCCTGAAAAACATTCCCCTCTGGCATGTGTCATAGGCGCCTGGGTTTCTTCTCTCCTCCAGCTGAGATTTCATTCATAGATCTGCACACACATACTGTATATATGAATACATCCCTATATGCACAAATACCCCTGTGTCAAAAAAAAAGTGCTTTGTGGGATACAGGAACAAAGCTCCAGAATGGGAAGCAAATAATGAAATCGTTGAAATGTACTGTTCAAACTTTTAGCAATGGGCCATTAATTTTAGCAGGGTGAAAATGGTGCTGCTATTACTTTCAGCTTAATTAGAGTGCCAGGTGTTATTAGAGCAGAACCCTACACATTTCAGGAATAGAAACACCTAATCCCCTTGTGTCGGCTTCCACTGCACACTAAGGATTTTCACTAACTATACTGCACTATGGACGGAGCAATTGTAGCCTTTGGAGTTGATTCAAGTTTCATCCAAAATTAATTGGACTGAAAATGTCATCTTTCTATTCCATCTGCGTCAATGACGTTTGGCCCTTTAGTATGCAGCTGGGGGCAGACTGACATCCCTGGTGTTACTGAATGACAGCTTTCACCAGCCTAAGCCACCAGGGCTGACAGTAAAAAGTGGATGGATCTCTAGTTCAAAAGCATCTGAGGTTAAGATAAGTCTTCCCCAAATTAAAAATTCATTAAGGCCCTGCAAGACATTAAATATAGACTGCTTAACAAAGGAAAAGAAAATGAAGATGTTTGAGGCTTAGCTGTGACACTCTCTTCAACATAGTTCTAAGAGCAGTCAAATCAAGGTGCCTAGATTTAATTTTGTGTTTGAGAAATGAACGCAAGGTAATTCCCAGGAAAGCAACTCGAGAAGATGGAAGTAAACAGCTCTGGAGGAAACAGAGTCACCAAGACCACAAAACCAGTGAAGAGACTATTGAATCTGTTAACATCTATTTGTAGGTGCTTCACTGCATAGCCAACAAGAAGACATTCATTGAACAAGCAATGAAAATCAGTGGTAACGGCAATATCCGGAACATGATAGCAATAGCAATAGCACTTAGACTTATATACCGCTTTACAGTGCTTTACAGCCCTCTCTAAGCGGTTCACAGAGTCAGCATATTGCCCCCAACAATCTGGGTCCTCATTTTACCCACCTCGGAAGGATGGAAGGCTGAGTCAACCTTGAACTTGGTGAGATTTGAACTGGCAGTCAGCAGAAGTAGCCTGCAGTACTGCACTCTAACCACTGCGCCACCTCGGCTCTGATTTGGAAATGCTTCAGAAATCATAGATAGCCCAGACTGTGGAGGAAATTCCAGGATCAGATATATTAAGCTTTCACTGACTTGCGTTCATTTCCAGGCTCGCTCCAAATATTTTTGTTGACTTTCATGGTCATTCACAGCTGAAGTTCAGGCTGCTCTTTCCTCATGTACTTCAGACAGACAAATGGTTATCCAACATCTTCTTAAAAACTTCCAATGTTGGAGCATTCACAACTTCTGGAGGCAAGTTGTTCCACTGATTAATTGTTCTGTCAGGAAATTTCTCCTTAGTTCTAAGTTGCTTCTCTCCTTGATTAGTTTCCACCCATTGCTTCTTGTTCTACCCTCAGGTGCTTTGGAGAATAGTTTGACTCCCTCTTCTTTGTGGCAACCCCTGAGATATTGGAACACTGCTATCATGTCTACCCTAGTCCTTCTTTTCACTAGACTAGCCCTGCCCAGTTCGTGTAACCGTTCATTATATGTTTTAGCCTCCAGTCCCCTAATCATCTTGGTTGCTGTTCTCTGCACTGTTTCTAGAGTCTCAGCATCTTTTTTTGCCTTACCAAGGCATTATAAAGTGGTATTAACACTTCACGTGATCTTGATTCTATCTCTGTTTATGCAGCCTAGAACTGTGTTGGCTTTTTTGGCAGCTGCTGCACACTGCTGGCTCATATTTCAATGGTTGTCCACTAGGACTCCAAGATCCCTCTCACAGTTACTACTGTTGAGCAAGGTACCACATATACTGTACCTGTGCATTTTGTTTTTCTTGCCTAAATGTAGAACCTTACTTTTTTCACCATTGAATTTCATTTTGTTAGATAGCGCCCAATGTTCAAGTCTGTCAAGATCCTTCTGTACTGATGTACTGATCAAGGGACCTTGAGATTACTTTCACAGACTCTTCCATAGACTTCCCTATCAAGAGAGCTCAAAATAAAATAAAAAAAACTACTACCTACAAGATATCAGAGCACTAAAGCAATCAGATCTTGCTCTAACTCAGATATCCCAAAGGACTTTAAGATGTAGGAGAATTCCCTCTTTGCTCAACTGATAAAGATTCAGGAGCAAAAAAAAAACCCCCACCCAATTCTGGAAGCTTTGATGAAGCAGGTGGTCCTGCCTTAATGTACCTCCAACATCAGATATCTGGCAGCTAAAAAGGAGGGGGGAAGTCAGCTAGGGTGGGTGGCCAAGGCACATGGGAGAAGGCTTCTTTATCTTATAATTTCAGGGGCAGAGGTGTGCTTCAGCAGGTTCGCACCAATTCAGGCGAACTGGTGGTTAACCTTTTGCCCAGTTCGGAAAACCGGTTAATCCCACCTGTGGCTGGCCCTGCCCACCCCGCCCCACCCCGCCCCTCCCAGTAGTCCCCTGTGGCCCGTTTTGAAGTTCCAGGGTGGTGCAGGAGGCCTTCCAGGACCAAAATTTGGTGCGGCGGCGTCCCCCCCCCACACCCCATTTTGCCTTCCAGGGTGGTGCAGGACAGGAGGCCTTCCAGGCCCAAAATCCCTGCTCTAGGGTGAGTTGGGAATGGGGATTTTGCATTATGATTGTAAGTAGGAACCAGTAAAGGAGGAATGGAAAAATCCCTATCTGTAGATCACCGTTTTTCAGTCTTGGCAAGTTTAAGATGGGTGAACTTCATGCTGCCTGGAGAATTCTGGGTATTGAAGTCCATGCACCTTAAAGTTACCAAAGTTGAGAAGCATGGGTCTATACTAGCACTTAGGATTTTCCATTCCTGTTTTATTTAGAGTTTGGTGCAATTAAACAAATCAGTTGTGGTTTCAACAAATAGTGATTAAAGCAATATGAACCATTACTGGACTTTTTGTGAGAAAGTGAAATTAAAAGTTGATCTGGGCTTTGATGATTAAATAAGGGATTATGGAAATAATGTAGACAAATGTTAATCTTAGAGTAAGAGTTTGATATATTTTTTTTACTTATATCTGTACCAAAGGAAGTTGGAAGTCATTCTTTTTCAGTTTTCCTTCTTTTCCTCTTTCTTTCTTACACTTTCACTCTTTTTCTTTCCTGAGCCTTTTCTTTTTTCAAATCTGTTTTTTATTTGTTTATCCTTTAGCTTTGTATTTTTTTGATGTATGAAGGATCAAAGTCATTATAATTCTACATTCCTTATTTACAGAAATCATATCAAAATTTAAAATGAAATCCACTGGGAGCCATCTCCTATAAGGCAGGTTCTGAGTCCCTCTAACCAACTGTGGAGTCCTTGGTGCTCTCTGAGTTTTCTTGCAGATGTTTCATTACCAAACTAGGTCACATCATCAGTACTAGAAGGAAGTGGAGCTTGCTCTTATTTTCATATACTAGTGGATTACCCTGTCAGTGTTGATCAGTTGCTTCACAGTGTTTTGACTGGTGCCAGGTCTCTACAGCCTCAGGCAGAGAAGGGCTATTTTCTGCACCCCTCCCTCAAATGTTCTTTAAAATACAGAGTTTTCCAGCATTCCTTTAGGAACGTCCAACATGCAAACTGAATTCATCCTAAAATGAATCCTCTTTACCTGGAGCTTCAAAATTTGCTGTCTGCAGGGAAAATGTGTAGCTAAAAGTCAGTCTACATTTAGTCTACATCTGACTTTGGGGATATTTCTTCATAACCAAACAAAAGTGTATTTTCTGTGCAGTTCACACCCCTTGCTTGCTGGATGTGGATGTCACAAATCAAAGCCCACATTTTGTAATTAACCCCCGCGTCCCGTTTTGACTGGCAGAGTGCTGCAGGAGGCTGAGTGCCGTCCCGCCCCTGGCCATGCCCACCCTGGCCACACCCACCTGGCCACACCCACCCAGCCGGTCATTAGGGCAGAGAACCGGTTGTTAAATTATTTGAATCCCACCACTGTACAGGGGTGTCAAACTCATGGCCAGAAGGCCAGATCCGGCCTGTGAGGTGCTTAGATCTGGCCCGCAGGGCCACCCTGGAAACAGCGAAGAACTGGCTGTGCCTCTGCCAGTGAAAACGGAGCTCGGGAGGGCCACAGCTCCGTTTTCACTGGCAGAGGCACAGCCAGTTCTTTGCTGTTTCCAGGGCGGCCCTGCGGGCCAGACCTAAGCACCCCAGGCGGCCCTCCTGAGCTCCATTTTTTCTGGCAAAGGGTTCTAGGAAGCCGTCACAGCTGAAAACAGAGCTCGGGAGCCCGTTTTCACTGGCAGAGCACTCGGGCCACCACAGGTGCCCCCGACACGAGTGTTGAGCTGGCCATGCCCACCCTGGCCACACTCACCCCAACCCCCCCGAGGTCAAACACAACCCTGATGCGGCCCTCAATGAAATCGAGTTTGACACTCCTGTTATAATACATGCTCAAGATGATGCCAGAAGGGGGTAGAGAACAATGATAGCTTAAGAGAGAATTTTTTTATTGTTTTCTTCCAAGACTTTCCACCTTCCGCCCTCCTATGACCAGCTTGGCTTTGGGTTGAGCAGTTATAGCAATAGCAATAGCACTTAGACTTATATACCGCTTCATAGTGCTTTACAGCCCTCTCTAAGTGGTTTACAGAGTTAGCATATTGCCCCCAACAATCTGGGTCCTCATTTTACCCACCTCAGAAGGATGGAAGGCTGAGTCAACCTTGAGCCGGTGAGATTTGAACCGCCGAACTGCAGCTAGCAGTCAGCTGAAGTAGCCTGCAGTGCTGCACTCTAACCACTGCGCCACCTCGGCTCTTATTAGTTATATTCTAATGGATTCATCTTCACCATCTTTTTCCAATCGATCTTGTCCAGCAACAGTATGAGGATTTGTATTCTTTCAATGGTATAACAAGGCAGAAATCTGTAAATGGCACAAAGCTATGTGCAGAATAAATGAAGAGGAGCTGGTGAAGAGCAATCCAGGGAGAACAGGCACTAGAAAAGCAACTGAAATCTATGTAAGTGAGAGATACATCATAAAGAAATAAGGTTTAATTAGTGATATAGAACATTGTCAAGGAGACTATTGAGAGCACTTTGCTGAAAATATCCATTCAATTCATACAAACCTCAATTTTAAAAAAAAAGATGAAAAAGCTTGGCTTAATCCAAAGCAGGAAAAGAATGTTGTGAGGAGGGAAAGGTGATTTTTGTCACATTCATATTGTGACACATCTATTGTTAATCATTTCTAAACACTGTGAAATCTGTTAATCAGCCACCCCTTCCTAGCGTTATTAGAATTGGATCAGACACCAGGATAACAAAAAAAAATGAGGATAATTTTTGACTGCTAGTTCATTCATGTTTCATTGCTAGCTGAGAAACGTTGAACAAACGTTTTCAAAAGAAAAACAAGAAAGTCCAGTTGCCTCCTGAAAAAGCACCTTTGGGACAACCATGACCTGGATGACTGGAAATCTCTACAGACATTTAGCTATACAATTTGGGATGAACACCCTTTGAATGGTGTGGGAGTAGGAATGGGTTTCCAGAGGAAAAATTGCAGACTACAGGAACCAGGAGCACTACTCAGGTGACCCTGAGGACACAGATAAACCTCCAAGTGCTTCAAAGACCCTCTAAAAGAATGCAAATGACCAGCTGTCTGCAAGGAATATAAATCCTTCCATTTCCCACTATCCTGTCAGAGCTGAAGAAGCTTCTTGGATGAGAAGTGAAACGTCTTCAAAGAAAAAACAAGAAAGTCGCCTCCTGAAAAAAAGCATCTTTGGGACAACCATGACCTGGATGACTGAGAATCTCTACAGACATCTGCAAGAAAAAACCAAGCTCAGAGAACACCAAGGACTTCGCAACAAGGATCATTTTAATAATTTTATGTATACTTTTTAAAATCACAGAAATATAGAACAAAACCAAAAAAAAATGCTCCATTGTTTAAGGAATGGACAGTTTGGGCAGCTGTAGAATGAGTAGAAGTTTAACTGACTGCTAGCTGCAGTTCAGCGGTTCAAATCTCACCGACTCAAGGTTGACTCAGCCTTCCATCCTTCCGAGGTGGGTAAAATGAGGACCCAGATTGTTGGGGGCAATATGCTGACTCTGTGAACCGCTTAGAGAGGGCTGTAAAGCACTATAAAGCGGTATATAAGTCTAAGTGCTATTGCTATTGCTATTAACTAATCTGAAACTATGACATGTTACAGGTAGTCCTCAACTTTTGACCACAATTGGGACCAGAAAATTCATCATTAAAGTGGTACGGTCATTAAATGAAATGATCACATGATTGTGATTTGTGGCGTTCCCTGCTCGCTTCCCCACTGATTTTGCATGTCAAAAGCCGACTGGAAAGGTTGAAAATGATGATCAGGTAACCCCAGGATGCTGCAACTGTCATAAATAAAGAATGGATGGAAACTGATCAAGGAGAGATCCAACCTAGAAATAAGGAGAAACTTCCTAACAGTGAGGACAATTAACCAGTGGAACATCTTGCCTTCAGAAGTTGTGGGGGCTTCATCACTGGAGGCTTTTAAGAAGAAACAGGACAGCCACTTGTCAGAAATGGTATAGGGTCTCCTGCTTGAGCAGGGGGTTGGACTAGATGACCTACAAGGTCCCTTCCAACTCTGTTACTCTGTTAAATATAAGCCAGTTGCCAAGCGCCTGGATTGCATTCATATGACTATGGGGAGAATGCAGTGGTCATAAGTACAAGAACCGTTTGCAAGTCACTTTTTCAGTGCCATCATAGCTATGAACGATTGCTAAACAAATGATCATAAGTCAGTGATGGCGAACCTTTTCGGCACCAAGTGCCCAAACTGGAATGTGCATGTGTGTGTGTGTGCACGCGTGTGCGCGCGTGTGCATGCCGGAGCACCGGAAACCCAAAGACCACCTGGTCTTCAGGTTTCCGGCGTGCACATGTGTGCCAGCCAGCCGGTCTTCGGGTTTCCGGCGCTCCGGCGCAGCCTGGCCAGTGCACATTCTGGCACATGCCAGAAACCAGAAGAGCAGCTGGCGATGGTGTGCGTGCCCACAGAGAGGGCTCTGCATGCCACCTCTGGCATGCGTGCCATAGGTTTGCCATCACGGTCGTAAGTCAAGGACTAGGTGTAATGTCCTCTTCTTCTGAGTTATGGAAGGGTTAGGGAAAGATAACATATTCCCCCCTCTCAATCAGCTTTCCCTAAAAGCAGCAGGAATTTGGCCATGCGTTCTTGAATGGCAGGTTCATCTCACAGATTAGTACATAACATGGATAAAGCTCCCCAGGGTCCCATAAGCCAGACAGGTAGTCCTCGAGTTGCGACCACAATCGAGCCTAAAATTTATGTTGCCAAGTGAAGCATTTGTTGTGAGTTTTAACCCCATTTTACTCCCTTTCTTGCCACAGTTGTTAAGTGAATCACTGCAAGTTGCTAGATTAGTAACACGGTTGTTAAGTGAACCTGGCTTCCCCTTTGTCTTTTCTTTTCCGAAGGTTGCACAAGTGGGGGATCCCATAACCCTGGGAGACTGCAACTATCGAAAATACATGCCAGTTGCCAACCATCTGAATTTAGATCACGTGACCATAGGAATGCTGCTATGGTCATAATTATGAAAAACTGTCATTTTTTCAGTGCCCTTGTAATGTTCACTAAATTAACTGTTGTAAGTCGAGGACTACCTGTACTTATTTGTGGCCAAGGTCATATGCAACCCACAGATAACCAGGGTCCTAGCCTTTGTGCTGCAAACAAACAAAAAAAAAGCCATACCTGAGTAGCATCTTCCTTCCCACCGATTTATACTGAAACTTTCTGGGTTCTTCAGGTTGGGCAGCTACCGCAAAACTTTGCTGGATATATTAGCAGTAGAAGAAAGAAAAAAAAATATAGCACACACATTGTAGTTCAAACTAAAAAGTGTGATTTGCAGAGTTGAGGAGGGGTCAACGAAAAGCCTCAAGCTCCTGATCTCACCCTGAGACACCCGTGACCTCTGGCAGGAACAATCTACGGAAGGACACCAGGTCCAATTAACTGACTTCTTTCTTGCCCTAGAGTTAAGTGAAGAAATGCTGACCTCTTGCAACAGACTGGCTGGCTTGTTCATTTGCAGCTCTGGCAAATTGCTGGTCTCGTTAATTGTCTTGAGCGGTATGTGACACAGAAAGAAGCATCACGAATTATTGGGATTAAATCAAAAGGGCCAGAGCAAGAGCATTAAAAGACGAGCTTACCTTCTAGCTAGGAAAGGGAAGGGAGGGTGGAAACACACATTATTTTCTTGGTAGTGCTATCCAGATTTAGGAAGGCATTTCGTTAGAGATGCTACATTGTGGATTTTGGCACTAAGCAGGTGGTTCACCTCAATGGTCTAAATGACCTCTTTCAACGCTTTGATTCTTTCTTCTCAAACAATTGTGACATTGTACTAGAGAAGACCACGAGCAACGCATAATGCACCCTTTTAAAAATTGGAGAAGAAGGCCCATATTGAGATGTGGGTCAATCTTATCTGGGAGACTTTTAACAGTTCTAGAAATAGGAGTCGAGGGCTTGGCAGCACAAGGAAACAACAGCCAACAACTTAATTGCCAGCCATCAACACCCCAATCAACAATTAAAAAGCCACACACAAACGTAAAGTCTACACATAAAATAGCCCAAAGCACACATTCCAGTAGAGAGAAGTTCCCTGAAGATGAGCTCTAGCATGAGTCCGAAAGCTCAGAAGATTAAACCTCTGGTCCCAGTGACTGACCCAGATTGGATCCTGCAACATTATCCTGGGAAACGTATATTCATGAGTTAGGTATTTGTTACTCACTGTTGGGAAAGTCTGGGGCATCCATTTGGACTGGCGCAATCCAAAGTAATAGCAATAGCAATAGCACTTAGACTTATATACCGCTTTACAGTGCTTTACAGCCCTCTCTAAGCGGTTCACAGAGTCAGCATATTGCCCCCAACAATCTGGGTCCTCATTTTACCCACCTCGGAAGGATGGAAGGCTGAGTCAACCTTGAGCCAGTGAGATTTGAATCGCCGAACTGGAGCTAGCAGTCAGCTGAAGTAACCTGCAGTACTGCACTCTAACCACTGTGCCACCTCGGCGCAGTACAAAGAGCTGTGTTGGCGCCGTGGTTAGAATGCAGCATTTCAGGCTAATTCTGCTGATTGCTGACTGCCAGCAGTTTGGCGGTTCAATTCTCACCAGTTCAAGGTCGACTCAGCCTTCCATCCTTCTAAGGTCAGTAAAATGAGGACCCAGATTGTTGGGGGCAATATGCTGACTCTGTAAACCACTTAGAGAGGGCTGTAAAGCACTGTGAAGCAGTACATAAATAAATGCTATTGATATTGCTACTAGATTTATTTCAATTTCTCTTTGGAGGCTAGCTCCTGCCTGAATCCTTATAACAGGCATGTAGGACCTAAGAACTCCAGCCATTCGCCAACATGGTCACCAAATTGTAATACAGGGAGGATAATCATCTAATTGAATCTCAATTAGTATATAAATTGAATTATTTGGTTCTAGACCTGCCCTCATGAAGCTCCTGAAATGCCATCAAAAGCCAAATGGAAAGAGATGCATTTACAGATTTTCTAAACACAGTATTTTAAATGCTGAGTGAGTTGGAATCAATGCAACTGTCAAGTGTTGAGTATGAGGTCAGTCTTGTACCAGCTGATTAAATTAGCCAGGAAGGGCAATGGCCAATTAAGCAGATGGAAGAGGACATTTGGTGCTAACTGCCTGAATCCCTTCTATAGTCCACAGCAGTGTTTCTCAACCTTGGCAACTTAAAGATGTGTGAACTTCAACTCCGAGATGTCCCTAGCCAGCTATGCTCTCCTCCCCATGTATTTATTCATTCCCTCCTCCCCCTTTGTCATTATAAGTTGCAATTCAGAACAGAGAAGTGCTAAGAAACTTGCCTAAGTTTTTTGGAAAAAATATTTATGGTCCTGGGTACTCTGATTGCATATCTCTATGCCAAAATATAAGACTATTTTTTTGGTCTGGAGCCAACTTGTTCTTCAATGAACACAGCAATTATATGTCCTACCTTCGGTGGCAGCTGGCTAATATTTTATTTTGCCCCCAATTCAATGGATGAGTGGAAAAACTTCAGCCAGTCTAAAGACTCTTCACGGTTGAAGTTACTATTAATAAATTAATTGAAATAACAGAGTCGGATATGCCCAAATTTGCTGACAAACTGGGTGAGATACTGGAAGAAACTGAACAAGGAAATGATATTGCTAATGATTTTCATTACCCACATTATTATCGACTATAAGCCACCAAAGATCCTCAACATCAAGTTAATAATCCACACTGCCCATTAATTTATATCAAGGAAGCAGCTACGGTGTCTTGCTTTGGAGAATTACTTCCCCATTCCATGAAGGCAACTTGGCTCAGCTTTGTAATATATAGCAGGCTGGATACAGAAAATCATCAGCATCAAATTCCATCATTCATCAGCCGTCGTTAACTCAATGAATATTGTCAGGATGCATATAAAGATACATGAGAAGGCGGATAGCATAGCAATCTCATCCTGTCCTTGGACACAATGATGGGCTGAATTTATTATTTCCCCTGCTTAAGTTTCTTGCTGCTTTAAGTGTTAAGTTATAATACTGCATCCATTAGATACTTATGACTCTTTGTAAATGGTACCTCCAGGATTTGGGGCAAGAGACTTGTGTGATTCATAGCCAGATTCTGAACAACTGCAAAACAATGCTGCTTCTACAACAGTTCATAGGGTGTTGTGGCCTGTAGGCTGCCAGCCCCTCCAGCAGCCGAATCAGAGGAGGAGGAAGCGTGGGAGTCAGGGTCAGCATCAAGGCAACCTGAGATCTCCAAGGGGGAAGAGGGAATGGAGCTGGCAGAGAGAGAGACAGAGGCAGAGCCTGGGCCATCCGTCAGCCCTCAGATGGAGAGTCAACAGCCCCCAGGTCTGGAGGTGTCTGATGAGGAAGAGGAGGAACAGCTGGGTCTAGTGCCTGACACGCGGCTGCGCAGAAAGCAGAGAAGAGGAGAGTAGTGGAAGTCCGTGGGCCGATCCTGGGGAAGGAAGAGCCACCGCTGCTAGTGTGGCCCCAACCTAGCTCTGGGGATAAAAGGCAGGGAGTGGAGATAGCAATAGCACTTAGACTTATATACCGCTTCATAGTGCTTTTACAGCCCTCTCTAAGAGGTTTACAGAGTCAGCCTATTGCCCCCAACAATCTGGGTCCTCATTTTACCCACCTCGGAAGGATGGAAGGCTGAGTCAACCTTGAGCCGGTGAGATTTGAACTGCCGAACTGCAGCTAGCAGTCAGCTGAAGTAGCCTGCAGTACTGCACTCTAACCACTGCGCCACCTCGGCTCTCTGAATAGATGTGGCAGACAACTATTCATCTTCCGGATGGACCGACTTGTTAGCCTGCGTTGAGAGAGAAACTTTTTGCTGGGACTGCCAGCACTCCTAATAAAGGAATCTTTTGAGTTCACTTCAGACGGTTTGTCATGTTTGGGGAACTGGGTCAGAACACAGGGGTTCTGAACAAAGGACATCACAGAGAGTGTGCTGAATGGCTACAGAGAAGGCTATCACAATTTTCCCCAATGAGATATGTCCTACAAATAGGTTATTTACAACCGGCGTTCTCAACACCCATTAGAAGACACCATGATATTAAAATAAGAGAATGTGCATCACCACACAACTAACACAACCATGTAATTGTGACATGAACTCCGCCCAATTGCATCATGTGCATGCTGATATCTGCATCAGATTTATTTAGAATTGACACTAATTAACTGTTATTGCTTTTCAGTGACTCAAAAAAGCTTGTTATAGCAGAAAAACTTCCTAAAGCTTTACTGTTTAAGAGGAGACATTGAGTGATGTCCGTGAACGTGATCTGACTTTGAATTGTGTTCAAAAAAGATGAAATCTAGATGTTATGTTCATCTGGATAGACACATTGGATCATAGAGAGAACTAACCCATCTCGGCTTTTAAAAAGCTAAGCAAGATCTTACACTAGTTAGGACTTGAGTGATGTCCAGGGCTATAAATGGACTACAAATTTCATAGTACATCCCAAAGGAGGACAGTGACTGGCTATTTTTTATGCTTTAAGTAAAAGCATAGAAAAAGCATCATTTTAATTGCCTTATGGTTTTTCCTGCTTTAATTGTATGTTGTTTACTATTTCTTGTTACTTTTTTAATTATGGGAGTGGCTCAGAGTCACAATGTGAGGTGGATGGCTGTATAAATTGGATGGATGGATGGAGGGAGGGATGGATGGATGGATGGATGGATGGATGGATGGATGGATGGATGAAAATTGAGAATGAATGAATGAAAATGGAGAATGAATGAATGAATGAATGAATATGTTTCCTAAGAAAACTACCTGAAACATCAATAAAATCACACTGTCTCACTAAACCTGAAATCAGAAGGAATCTGATTATTATCTCTTTTATTCATTAAACATGGAACTCAGTCAACTGAACATTTAAAAGTGTCACAAATACCACTGACTGGTGCTAATGGTTGATACGGGTTGCTGCCAGCGTCCTAGGTATCAACCAAGTATCTTCTTAAAATATATGATGTTCCGAGTAGCGCAGTCTTTTGCAGTTCCTCTGGTGTTATTGCAGGAAGCTGCAATTTCTTGATGTGTTTTGTGAAATTCTTGGACATGGTAACAAGTGCCCCGATGACAATGGGTATCACTGTTACATGTTTCATCCATAGCCGTGTAGTTTCAATGGCCAGGTCGCGATATTTCATAATTTTTTCCAGTTCTTTTTCTTCGACTCTGGCATCTACTGGTACAGCAATATCAATAAACTGTACTCTTCGGCCCTCGAAAACCGTGATATCTGGCGAGATTTAAGTCAGGAAAGAAAGCCAGATTCTGACATCCCTATGTTACTGGTTCCGCCACCAGTGAGTTCATTAGAGGTGTGTCTGCCAAGGAGACATTTCACATGGCTGTATTTTTCTCTTTTTTCTCTTATAGGTAGTCCTCGGTTAATGCCCATTTTTTCAATGATGACTATTAAAATTTATTTATTTTATTTAATAGATTTCTATGCCGCCCAACTCCCGAGGGACACTGGGCGGCTTACAACAGAAATATTAAAAAAAAACCATTAAAAAACCTTATAAAAACATTTAAAAAACAATGTAAAAACCCATGCACACCATTCATGGCCGGATCTCGCAGGATTACAACAGTGAGATCAACGGCCCCAGGCCTGCTGGAAAAGCCAGGTCTTCACCGCTTTCCGGAAAGCCAATAGGGTGGGGCAGTCCGGATCTCAGGAGGTAACTGGTTCCAGAGGGCTGGGGCAGCCACAGAGAAGGCCCTCCCCCACGGGCCCGCCAGCCGGCACTGTTTAGCTGACGGGACCTGGAGGAGACCAACTCTGTGGGATCTTACCGGTCGCTGGGAGCTATGTGGTAGGAGGCGGTCTCAAAAATCAGATTTAAAAATGATAGCATCTTTTCAGAATAACAACTTTAAAAAAAAAGATATAAACTTTCATGAGTTACAAGTTACTTCACCAGATGTACTGGAGCAGCAGCTAGGCCAGTGATTCTCAACCTTAGCAGCTTGAAGATGTGTGGGTTTCAACTTCCAGAATTCCTCAGCCAGCATTCTGGGAGTTGAAGTCTACATATTTTTTGGATGCCAAGGTTAAAAAACATTGAGCTAGACTGATGTAGGATTTTAATTGGAATGAGGCAATGGTGGAGAGCAGGAGGAGGGGTTAGATTGATTCAGGTTACATGTGACAGATTACAAGCGCCTCATCAATTAACAATTGTAATATGTTAAAAATTCATTATGTTCAGAGATAGCAGGAAACTTTTTGATGGATTGCTCAATTCTGCTGGCAAAGTTTCTTTTCTCCAAGATGGCTATTTTGAGGTCTGCAATAGTGGAAAGGTTGAAAAGTTTGATATTATTATTTATTATTATTCCTTTGTGTTGAGTCCTGATGTCAAACGTGATTCCATTAATTCGGTTGTACAAATTCTGTCCTGTTTGTCCTTTAAAAAAATCTAGAGGAGATGATGGCATTAGAGGAAAAGCATGTGAAATTTCCTTCAGTCTCATGGGCGTACTTTTTTGAACCTTTCATAGAATTTAGAATTAATTATTTCATTAACTAAATAATTAATTGAATGTATAAAACTACAATCTTCATGAGAAATGATTATAAATTACCGTACTACAAACTCTAAACTGTAATTAATGTCACCACTGTTTACCATTATCTAAAATAAATGCCCATGATGTTATAAAAGGGGAAAAAAATACAATCAGTAAAAGTAATATTAATCAGTAAAAGTGATATTATGTTTTAAATTACTTTTCATTGTATTACACTGGTAAGGAGATCAAATTATTTATCAACATTCAAATTGCTTTACCTTTTTAAAAATCATTATTTACAAGTATTTAGGTTGGTGTTGCTCCATGTTCTGTATTATATAGGGATCTTAGCAGGGATGGTTTTCACTTACCTTCCCTACCAGTTCGCAAATGTGAGTGCATGCTCCACACATGCGCACGGCCACCCGCACATGCGCTTTACTCACGCGTGAGCCTTCCGCACATGTCCCCGGCCTCAAAAACATGCACAAATAGGATAGCATAGAGCCAGGGCGGGTGGGCAGGGCCACCCGCGATTTCCACTACTAGTTCGGGCGAACCAGACCAAACCGGCTGAATGCCACCTCTGGATCTTAGGATCTATGTGAATACATTGTGATAATTTGTATTTCTTTTTTCTGGAAAGATTCCTAGTAGAAAAAAAAAATCTGAGGTTTCAATTTCAATTTTGTTTTTAAAATGTTTTGTGCATTTCTTTCCAGTACATCTGATTTTTTTTTTACATAACCATCACATATGCTAAAATGTAGGATAAGATAGAGAAAAAGATGAAGAGAGACAGAGGGATGGAGAGAGAAAGAGAGAGAGAGACAGAGAAAGAGAGACAGAAAGGACAGACAGACAGACAGACAGACAGACAGACAGACAGATCTGTGCATCTTATATGGCTTAATTGATTCTGTATAAATGTTTCAAATTTTGTCATTTGACTTAAAAACTCTCCTTTCATGAGGTCACTTTTTATTTTATTTTTTTTATTTTCTTTCTTGGTATTTTTATTTACAACAATGTAGGGGAAATTTCAGCCTTTGTCAAATAATTCTTGCTGAGACTTTGATCTATTTCTAAAGACCGGATGCACCATATCTGCATATGTAATTACACTTTTCTTACAGTCATTGTCTCCAAAATAAAAAAGCATTTGAGGGTGAAGCTAAAGATGAAATTGCTGGACTTATTATTATTTTTGTGGAATTCCATATTGTTAGATAGGACTGAAGCACTGAAATCGAGTCATATACGTGTCCCAGTGCTCCCGTGCTGGGTTGAATTGACTCGGCGGGGCGTGCGTCATCATATCGACGGATTGGCGCTTTAGAAAGGCCGTTTGTCAAAGACTTACTCCCCTGGGCTGGATTGCGAGGTTGTCAGCTCTTTTTCTGGCTTATCTGCCTTCCAATCCCACCTTTGTCGCCAGTGTTAGATAGGGTGAATGGAAGAGGCAGACAGAAGTGGCTTCAAACAACAGCTCTTTATTTAGCAAGTATTTACAATCCAGCAAAACCCTGTCTGACAGCTAGCCCTTTTATAGGGAGCTGTCAGACAGACTAGCCAATCAGCAGTCAGTATTTTTCCCTCCAGAATGGAGGACCTGACTGAAGCCTATGTGTTTCAGTCCTAGAATGTAACACATATTCTCACCAAACTGTCTTATAATATGTCCTTTTAAGCATTTATCTGATTTTGTATCCTTATACTATAAATATCTGAACTTCTAATATTGACTTTCCACTGTTTGGGGAGATTTTCCATTTGACTACTCATGACAAACAGCTTGCACAGTAATATAATTTAAAAATTTGGGGTTTAAAATTATGTTTTATTTCTCTAAAAATTATCTCACTCTAGGTTATATTTTCATTTCAAAATAAATTTATGAACTATTCTTTGTCCATTTCCAATTTTGTGGTGGATTAAAATTGGTCAACCTTGTTTGTGTATTTGTTGAGCCCTTTGGTGGTACTTTTGGGATAAATATAAATGTTAATTGATAAAGTACTTGAAATTTGTGCAGCATGTAATCCGCATCTACATATCCACCCTGCCTTTTTTCCCTGTCTCATGCCAACATACCTTATATATCAGTCAAGTCAATCCATTGCATTTAATGAAAAGAATTATAGCCCTGAAAAATAATTTTATGAAAACTATTTCATACCAATTCATTCTTTTTTATTTTTATCTACCACAGATTAACAAGGCTCTTCTCTTACAAATTCAACCTACAGAAGATATTAACTTTTCACCCTCAAAGAGTTCACCACAAGTGGCAGCATTTAATCAAACTTGGTAGAACGAAACTAAATAAGATTGAATTGGGTATTATTAATTGGGTATACTACCAGGAACTCCAAGAAATTTGAAATAGATTGCAATTTTTTAAAAAAAATCAAATCCCAGGATAAAACAATGGTAAAAACACTTGGGTTTTGTTGTTGTTTTTATGCCAAGAGAACTGCATGGATGTCTTTATATAAATCAATATGAGTCAAGTTCATTTCAAAAGTGTCTTTATTATGAAATTCTCATATGGTTCTCAATTATTTTCTTTTAAGGAAACAGAACTTTGGGTTAGTGCTAGAAATTTCTCCCAAAATGGAAGTGGGTCACTATTTAGCATGTCTATTATAAAAATAATAAGTGTAGACTTCAGAATAAATTGCAGGTCTCCAAACACATTCGCCTTAGTTCAGTTCTTGGCTGGATTTAACAGATTTTCAGACATAACTTAATTGCAGGCAAGAAGGTTCTGTACATGCCTATATTCATGGATAATATACAGGTATGCATTATATTGGGAAGTGAGGGGGAGGCCAAATAACAAACAGAAGTGTGTCTGGAGAACTGTGCACCAACACATTTTTTTTCCTGCTTGTTTAAACAGTTTGAGAAAGTTTGAGAAAGCAAGGTTGACAAATTTGGGGGGGAAATGATAAATATGGTCATCCATAAGACTAATGGATACCTGTTGATTTACAATGGGGCTGCCTACCGTCATCCCTGGCCTCCCTCCCCCCCCCAAAAAAAAATATCAGAAAAAAACTGTGTTAGTTGCCTATTAGCAATTGAGCCATGTTCAGGTTTTTGCATGTGACATATAAGGTTGGAAAACCTGAGACCAAGATACCTTTCAGAATATTCTCACTGTCATACATCTGCTCTATGCAAAGAAAGCAACTGAATCCATCCAGCAGTACTCTGAAATCAGGGAAACACCTAGAACAGGGATGTCAAACTCGATTTCATTGAGGGCCGCATCAGGGTTGTGTTTGACCTCGGAGGGCCGGGGTGGGTGTGACCAGGGTGGGCGTGGCCAGTTCGGCATCACTCATGTCGGGGGGCCCTGTGGTGGCCCAAGCACTTTGCCAGCAAAAACGGGCTCCTGAGCTCCATTTTTGGCTGTGACGGCTTCCCGCAACCTCTGCCAGCGAAAACGGAGCTCAGGAGGGCCGCGGGCAGCCCTCCCGAGCTCCATTTTCACTGGCAGAGGCACTGTGGGCCAGTCCTTTGCTGTTTTCAGGGCGGCCCCGCGGGCCAGATCTAAGCAACCTGTGGGCCGGCCCCGGCCCCTGGCCTTGAGTTTGACACCCCTGACCTAGAGTACTACAATACTTTTAGCAATAGCAATAGCAATAGCACTTAGACTTATATACCGCTTTACAGTGCTTTACAGCACTCTCTAAGCGGTTCACAGAGTCAGCATATTGCTCCCAACAATCTGGGTCCTCATTTTACCCACCTCGGAAGGATGGAAGGCTGAGTCAACCTTGAGCCGGTGAGATTTGAACCGCTGAACTGCTGAACAGTCAGCTGAAGTAGCCTGCAGTACTGCACTCTAACCACTGCGCCACCTCGGCTCTTTTAGGCACTTGTTAAAAATTCACTCCTTCACTCAGACTTTCCATAGAAGAACAGCAACTAAGATGATTAAAGGCTTGGAGACTAAAACATATGAAGAATGGTTGCAGGATTTGAATATGGCTAGTTTACAGAAAAGAAGGAGTAGGGGGGACATGATAGAAGCATTCCAGTATTTGAGAGGTTGCCACAAAGAGGAGGGGCCAACTTATTTTCCAAAGCACCAGAGGGCAAGACAAAAAACAATAGATGGAAACTAGTCAAGGAGAAAAGCAACCTAGAATTAAGGAGAAACTTCCTAATGAGTGAGGACAATTAACCAGTGGGACAGCTTGCCTTTAGAAGTTGTAGAAGTTGTAGGTGTTTTATCACTGGAGGTTTTTAAGAAGAGACTGGACAGCCGCTTGTCTGAAATGATATAGGGTCTCCTGCTTGAGCCGGGGGTTGGATTAGAAGACCTCCAAGGTCCCTTCCAGCTCTATTCTGATTGGTTGGTTGATTGATATATAAATGCTAGAAGAATGTTGTAGTAATTGTTTTCGCACCCCACCCTATAAGATTTGAGACTGGTGGGTTCCTCCCAGTTCGGACTGGTTCGCCCGAACCAGTAGCAACCCGCTGGTGACATCACGATGACATCACCGAACTGGATCGGTTGGTGCTGGTCTGTGGGTGGCACCATCTTTTTTTTGAATTTTTTTTGAATTTTTTTCCTTCTGAGCATGCGCAGAAGCCGAGTTCCAGCACTGTGCATGTGGTTGCCATCTTTTTTTCCGGCTTTGTTTTTTTTTGCCATGCGGCGTGGGAGGAAGCGAACCGGCAGTGAGGTAAGTTAGAACCCACCCCTGCTTCCAGGGTCCCCACGTGCATCGTTTTGGCTCCCAGGGGGCTGTAGGGAGGCTTGCTAGGCCCAAAACGGGGCGTGGGGGGGTGCAGCGCCCCCCTGCACCCCTTTTGGCTCCCAGGTGGCTGTATGGAGGCTTGTTGGGCCCAAAAGGGGTGTGAGGGGGCCTTCAAGGGAGAAAGAAAGAAAGAAACCCTCACTGTTTGGGGATCCCCACATGCACTGAGTTTGAGTTGAGAGCTTATTGTAAGTGGCTGCTAAGCTATCCTTGCTCAGGCTAAGCTAATCAACAGTGGAGCTCTAAGAACGCCATTTGATCAATGGGCATGTTCTCAACATTTCAAAACGTCTGGTTTTTCTTCCTGCTACCAAAGACCTTCTAGGGTTCTTCACAGGAAAGGAGAAAGGGAGGGAGGGAGAAAGAGAGGGGGGGATAGAGAGAGACACAAGAAAGAGAGAGAGAGAGAGAGAGAGAGAGAGAGAGAGAGAGAGAGAAAGAGAAAGAAAAAGAAAAAGAAAAAGAAAAAGAAAAAGAAAAAAAAAGAGAAAAAAAAAGAAAGAAAGAAAGAAGGGAGGAAGGAAAGAC